>PVJN01009475.1:0-60728 GCA_004026805.1 Lasiurus borealis
GGAGCCAGGTGAAGGGGAGCTTTGGTGTGGGAAAAAGAGGAACAATTGTAATAATCTGAACAATAAAGATTTATTAAATTTTTTTAAAGAAATATGATCAGATAACTTTTTAGTTGATAAAAAGAGATCAGAACTTAATAAAGGACTTTAGGTTTGGGGGCTTATTTTAAATGTGAAACTGGGTTTATTGATCATGCTGGGATGAAGGAAATGGACTTCTGACAGCTCGCTCCTGTTCTCATGAGCCAGTTGTTAACTTTTCAGGAATTTTGAGAACAGTTGGCGTTAGTTGCTAGCTTGACATCAGTCATGGTGGGAGTGTTTACACTGCAGAAATCGGCAAATGCTACAAGTTAGACTCCTCTCTCCCTTCTGCTGGGTATTGAACATTTCCTTGCACAGCACTGGCTTTAGCTACTTAAAAATCTGGTATTTACCCTGACTCTTAGTGTATTTTTTCTGCTAGATTGTTTTTGTATGTACACTCCTTTAATGCTTTGCATTTTCTGACAAAAACTGTTATAAAATATAAAAGGTTACATTGAGATGCATGCCCTTGAATGAAAATTGCACTTTACTACATATTGGTTAAAACTCTGGTAGCCAGAAAATATTAGAGTTAGGTATGATATTTGGGACCCTCTTAATGTCCACTCAGTCGAATTGTACGACCTAGTCTTCTACCATGTTTTGACTATATAAGAAGATATGTCATTCACTCAAGGGTAGTCATTAGTGTCATAAACAACATGATCATAGGCCTTTCTTTCTCCATTATGGTTGGGTTAGCTTGGGCTATTTTTCTCTTTCTTATCAAGAATATGGTAAAAAGCCTTGGCCAGTTGGTTCAGCTGGTTGGAGCGCCAGTCCATACTCCAAAAGGCTGCAGTTCTATTCCTGGTCCGGGTTGTATGGGAGGCAAATGATGGATGTTTCTCTCTTATATCTATGTTTCTCCCCACACCCCATTCCCCTCCCTCTCTCTTTCAAATTGATAAAAACATATACTTTGGTGAGGATTTAAAAAAAAAAAAGATTATGGGGAAAAGTGATATCATCTTCCTTCAGCTGAGAAGTCATGACACAGCATCATCCTGCTTGCAATGAGTAGGTAATGAGGCCCTATATTAGTTGGACTTTTGTAAGGATGATACCTGAGTAATCTGTGGACTAGTGCTATGCAAATGGGGACAGTTTTCATGAAGTCACTTCTTGTGCATGGTATTTGGTATTAAGTGTTATGCAGAATTAGACTCAGAGGAGTTACATTTCAGGAGAGTCAACTAAAAGTGGCCACACGTATGAACAAGGAAAGCAGGGTTAGAGATAGAAAGACTCTATGTTTTCACTGTTATTCAGTGCTGTTTCCTGTGTTCCCCCATCACGTTTGGTAAATTGTCCTAACTACTTTTCCTACCTGTCATTGGCTTCATTCTTGATCCATTGACTCCCCAAGATTGTAGCACTCAGAAGAGAACATGACAGGCATTCTGGCCATATCACAAATCTTCGGTGCAGAGTTCACTCTGAATCACAGGAGCCTCGTATTCTCTTTATCTGAGAGATCTCTAGATGTGGAGGCTCTCAGACTTTAGCTGGTTTTCTGGTATCCTCAGGCAGGTTGTAATTGCTCAGCTGCATCCTGTAGACCAGCCCTCCTAGGTATGACTGACATGGACCTTTTTGGGACATCCTGGTCCAACAGATCACTGGAGTAGCTCCCTTAGAGAGCCAAGTGGTCACAAGTTTATTTTTCTTTAAATTGTGGTTATATCTATATCTATATCTATATCTATATCTATATCTATATCTATATCTAATAAAATTTACTATTTTTAAGTGTATACAGTTCACTTACACTAAGAACATTCACATTATTGTGCAATTATCAGTACCACCTATCCTCCAGAATGCTTTTCATCTTTCAAACTGAAACTTTATATACATTAAATAATAACTTTATATTTCCCCCTTCTCTCAGCCACTGGCAACCACCATTCTATTTTCTATCTCTTGCATTCAGCTACTCTAGGCATCTTTACCCTATCTAATAAAAAAAATAATATGAAAATTAACCACACATACACTACATCCACAAACCATGCCCACCAGCCAATCTGGAGCAAGTATACAAATTAACCCAACCAAGATGGCTATAGCCAGAGAGAGAGTAGGAGAGAGGCTTGGGTTGCCCCCAGTGATGGAGGAAGCCAAGCTTTCCTCACACCCTGGCTGGCCCAGGCCTCCGCTTAAGGCAACAAAGTTTCAATGGCTGCCACCACTGAGTGAGCAGAAGGCTTGACTCTGCTCCAGGCTACAAAGTTTCAATTGTAGAAGATAAATAAATGCCAGATACCAGGGCCTCCACTTGGGTTACTGGGGGGCGTGGCCAGCCTGCAAACCACCACAAGGCCCCTCGTCCAGGCCGCCCCATGCCCCAAGGGAACCCCCACCCTGATCCGGGACACCCTTCAGGGCAAACCAGGTAGCCCCCACCCATGCACCAGTCCTCTATCCTATCTAATAAAAGAGCAATATGCAGATTGACCATCACTCCAATACACAAGATGACTGCCCCCATGTGGTCAAAAGATCCTGCCCCCATGTGGACACAAGATGGCCAGCAGGGTAGGGCAGTTGGGAGGGACCAGGCCTATAAGGGAGGGCAGTTGGGGGTGATCAAGCCTGCAGGGGAGTGCATTTAGGGGTGACCAGGCTGGCAGAGGATGAAAGTTGGAGGTGACCAGGCCTGTAGGGAAGGGCAGTTGTCCTGGGGATCTAGGCCTGCAGGCTGGCAAGGGAGTTGTTAGAAGGTGATCAGGCTGGCAGGAAGAAGTAGTTAGGCGCAATCAGGAAGGCAGGCAGGTGAGGAGTTAGGAGCCAATAGTCCTGGATTGTGAGAGGGATGTCCAACTGCCTGTTTAGGTGAGGGTTGGGCCTGAACAGGCAGTTGGACATCCCTCGAGGTTCCCATATTGGAGAGGGTGCAGGCTGGGCACGAATTTCATGTATCTGGCCTCTAGTATACTATATAATTGGAATCATATAGTATTTATCTTTTTGTGACAGGCATATTTCACTTAGCATAATGTCTTTAAGTTTCATCCATACATCAGAATGTTCTTCCTTTTTATGGGTAAGTAGTATTGCATTGTATGTATATATTATATCTTGTGTATTTACACATGGGTTGCTTCCACCTTTTAGATGTTGTTAATAATGCTGCTATGAACATGGTGCCTGGCTGGTGTGGTTCTGTGGTTGAGCATTCAAGTCCTGGTCAGGGCATATGCTCGGGTTGCAGGCTTAATCCCCAGGAGGGGGCATGCAGGAAGCAGTTGATCAATGATTCTCTTTCATCATTGATGTTTCTATCTCTCTTCCTCTCCCTTCCTCTCTGTGAAATCAATAAAAAAATATATATTAAAAAAAATAATGCTGCTGTGAAAAATAGGTTCACAAATATCTGTTCAAATCCCTGCTTTCAATTCTTTTGGGTACAAACCCAGAAGTGGAATTTCTGGATTATATAGTATTTCTATTTTTATTTTTTTGAGGATCTGTCAAATGTTTTCCATAGTAATTGCACCATTTTATAGTCCCATCAGCAATACATAAGGATTGCATTTTCTCCATGTTCTGGGCAATACGAGTTACTTGCTATGTGTGGGTTTTTTTATTTAATATAATTTATTGATTTTTTTACAGAGAGGAATGGAGAGGGATAAGAGTTAGAAACATCGATGAGAGAAAAAAATTGATCAGCTGCCTCCTGCACACCCCCTACTGGTAATGTACCCACCACCAGGGTACATGCCCTTGACCGGAATCAAACCTGGGACCCTTCAGCCCGCAAGCTGATGCTCTATTCATTGAGCCAAATCAGTTAGGTCTTGCTGTGATTTTTTAAATTTGTTATTTGTTGTTGTTGTTGCTTATAATAACCATCCTAAGGGTGTGATTTTGTTTTGCATTTCCCTAATGAGTAGTGATATGAAGCAGTTTTTCATGGGTATTTTGTTCTTCTGTAAATCTTCTTTAGAGAAAGTCCTTTGTCCATATTTACTAGTAATCAGATTATGTGTTTTTGTTGCACAGGGGTCTTCCTGCTTGTCTAGATAGTGCACTACTTCAAGAGGCTATGAGCATTTATCTAGGGTTCTGTGGGACAGCACCATGACCCACCACACTGGATAGCTTCACCTGGCATGGGAAGATTTGCCCTTGGTGCTATTGTAAAGGGATTTCAGTGGTGGATGGATGCTGCAGAAATAAGCCATTCGCTGTTTCTGGATACTGAGTGATATTGTCATCTGACTTTTTACTAAGTAAAAATATAGGCTCTTTGGGGGAAAAGTAGGAAGCAGAGAATGTGTCTCAAAATTTCCCAGTACATTTGGCCCTTGAGCGAATCAGGGGTCAAGGGTGCTGATCCCTGCCCAGTTGAAAGTCTGTGTATAACTTTTAACTCCCCAACAACTTAACTACTAACAGCCTATGTTGACCAGAAGCCTTATTGGTAACATAAGCAGTCAACACATATTTTGTATGTTATATGTATCATATTTTGTGTCCTTACAATAAAGCAAGCTAGAGAAAAGATGTTATTAAGAAAGTCACAAGGAAAATAAATTTATAGTATTATACATATTTATTGACAAAATCTGCGTATGAGTGGACGCATGCGTTTCAAACTCATGTTGTTCATGGGTCAATGTATAATGACATTCTAGATGAAAGATTGACAATTACTGACCCATGACCCTTATCCCACCCTATTTGTTTTTGCAAATAAAGTTTTGTTTGCATATGGCCATGTCCATTTGTGTAGTATTCTCATGGCTGCTTCAGTGTTACAATGGCAGAGCTGAGTAAAAATGCCTAAAATATATGCTCTCTGGCTCTTTCCTAGAAGAGTTTGCCAGCCCCTGGGTATTTAGACATTTAAGAGATACAATTTTTAAAACTATATATATATATAACATAGTGATGTTGGCTGCTGAGTGTTCATGCTATACTTGAGCACTTTGAAAACTATAAAGCTCACACAGATATAAGATATTAGAGCTTTTAAGTATTTACTGAATTCCAACTTTTATCCGGAACTATGTTTTTCAAGCCGTTGTTGTTTGATTGGGACAATAGCTTTTGCATCGAGATCACTGGAGCCGCTGCCAGATGTGACTGCAATGTTCCTACATAGGCAGCACTTTTGAAAGTCACAGTATTCATCTCTCCCTGCCCCTATGATATTTCCTATTTGTACTGAACTTTGGTGAAGTAGCTCTGATCTTTAACTGCAGAGAGAAGAGTCATACTGCAGGGATGTGGCCCTAAAGTGCAGAGCACAGAAAGCTTTCTGCCTTCACTTTAAAAATAGCATCCTGCTTCTCCCCACTCCCTCCAAGTTGGAGGTGCATCTTTGCTAAGGCAGTGATTACCAGTTTTGGAATTTTGAAATACTGCTGATTTCGCTCTGCTTTCTGTTCATCCTTTTGATCCTTCTTACAATAAACATGCTAATTGCTAGAAGAATTGTTAAGGTATATAGATACTATCTTTAAGGAATTTATATGGTGTGTTTGGCAATTCAAGAATATTAATTGTTGATTTTAAAATATATATAACTAGAGGCCTAGTACATGAAATTCATGCATTTTTTTTTGGGGGGGGGTGTCCCTCAGCCCAGCCTGCACTCTCTCTATTGAGAGATGTTCAACTGCCCATTTAGGCCCCATATCACAGGTGGGATCAGGCCTAACTGGGAAGTTGGACATCCCTCTCATAATCCAGGACTGATGGCTCCCAACTGCTCACCTGGCTGCCTTTTTGATTGTCCCTAACCGCTTTTGCCTGCCAGTCTGATCACTCCATAACCACTTCCCCGCCATCGTGATTAATGCCAAACTGCTCCCCTGCCAGTCTGTTTGCTCTTAACTGCCCTCCCCTGCAGGCCTGGTCACCCCTAACTGTCCTCCCCTGCAGGCCTGGTCCCCCCCACAACTGCTCTCCCATATAGTCCTGGAGCCTCCCTAACTGCCCTTCCCTGCAGGCCTGGTCACTTCCAACTTCCTGCCTCTGCTGGCCTGTTTCCTCCAACGGCCCTACCCTGCTGGCCTGATCACCTACAACTGTCCTCCCTTGCAGGCCTGGTCCCTCCCAACTGCCCTGCTGGCCATCTTGTGTCCACATGGGGGCAGCCAACTTATGTGTTGGAGTGATGGTCAATTTTTATTAAATAGGATAGAGGCCTGGTACATGAGTGAAGGCCAGCTAGTTTGCACTGAAGGGTGTCCTGGATCAGGGTTGGGGTTTCCTTGGGGCATTGGGTGACCTGGGCGAGGGGCCTGTGGTGGTTTGCAGGCTAGCCCCACACCCCCGGCGACCCAATCAGAGGCCCTGGTATCTGGGATTTATTTATCTTTTACAATTGAAACTTTGTAGCCTGGAGTGGAGCCAAGCCTTCTGCTCACTTTGTGGCAGCAGCCATTTCTGTTGGAATTTCTTTATCTTCTATAATTGAAACTCTGTAGCCTGTAATGGAATTCTGGACCGGCCAGGGTGTGTGGAAAGCTTGGCTTCCTCCATCACCAAGGAAACCCAAGCCTCCCTCCTGCTCTCTCTGTGGTTGCAGCCATTTTGGTTTGGTTCATTTGCATACTTGCTCTGATTGGCTGGTGGGTGTGGTTGTTGGGTGTAGTAGAGTGATGGTCTATTTGCATATTACTCTTTTATTAGATGGTATGCTCTTGATATCATTGGATAGCATTTGCATTCCATTGGATAGCATGTTCATTCATTTCTACATATTTTGCATGTCTACTGTATAAGTCAAGTACTGGCCTAGGTGTTGGGAATAGAGAGATAAAAGATAAAATTTACATGCTGTTGGAGCCGGGCCACAATTTTGTGGGGGAGATGCGTGCACATGCACATACACACATACACACACACACACACAGAATTATAAAGCCAGGAGTGGCATCTACCTGAAGATATTTTCTTCCACAGAGCAGTAGGGTAGTTATTTGGATCCCAATGATGGATGAATCTGGTGAGATGTCATATTTTGCTACTGATATAATATTTTTGTATAGGAGAAATAGAATCTCAACAGAACCCATTAGATAGAATCTTACTGAACTGAAATTTGTTAGTAAACTGATAGGCATTGGTTGTAAGAGTACCAATATATTAGAAACTTTGTATCCCCTTTTTGAGAAGGAAAGTTGACCTATTTTTTTTCCTGTAATCTAATAATTAGTATTTTCCTTCCGGATCGGATTCTCCAACAAGTAGTGATTTTAATTATATTTCCCCTTTAGTCATAGGCTTCAATGTTGAAAATAGAGTCTGGTGAGAGTCTCTTTGCAAATGATATTCTTCAGTTGATATGAAAGCAATATTCCTTATTTTTATTTTTGTATTTTTTACTCCCTCAGTAAAGCTCTCTATTGAAAATTCATGGTCTATATTTTCAATCATCACTTAAGTTTGCAGACAAGTTTCAGGATTCAGATGGTACCCTTTGAAGTACAAGTGAATTCTCAGAACACTTTGGGGTCATTCATGCACTTAGTAAGCATCCCTTCTTATTGTTGATCCAATGAGAGTTCATTCATTTCTGCGTATTTTGCATGTCTACTATATTCACCAAACACTGGGCTAGATATTAGGAATAGAGAGATAAAAGATAAAATTTCAATGCTGTTGGAGCTGGGCCACAATTTAGTGGGGGAGAGGCAACCCACAAAAATGTGTAATGAAACATGAAAATTGTTCCTTGTAGAGAATTGCACAACATGCAGTATTAAGTCTGGGGAACTGTAAACTTACTTAATCTTTCCATTGAGTTAGACTACGGATGAATTTATCAGATGAGGAACACATGAATATTATTTATTTAAGCTGAGGTAATAAATGGAAAAGTTGATGAAACACAGCGCATTTCTTATAACCAGTGCCCCCCAGCAAGGCCATTCTTCGTGCTGCTCTTGTTCCTGCATGTTTTTTGTGTTTGGGTCATTAACATTGCGTTTAGGTCAGATGAGAATGTGTTCCATCTGCCAAGCGTTGATAACTAAAGTAAAATGCTGATGGAGATCATTTAAGATCGTCTCTCTGCTGTTGATTGCATGCTTGTGGCTCATAATCAGAATGATGCAAAGTAATTGTTAAACCGACTTGCCAAGGCTACATTTTGTGTTGCTGCAACTGTCAGCAATTTGGTCCTGCTGTTCTGCCTGAAGAATGCCTGTCTAACACCTGTTGGATAGCCAAGCACAACTTACTACCAAATTTCATGGGTAACTTTGTTTCTAGCATACTTGTTTGCTCTCTATATATAAAATAACCTGAAAAAGTAGCATCTAATTATTGAGAAAAAGCAAGTGTTTATTTTTTGTTTGACAGAATCCTGCAGATTTTGGCCTTCATATAAAAAGCACATGTGACCATGATGCTTCTCTATTTTCTTTTTGGCCATGGAACCCAGATAAACCTGGCCTTAAATTCTTGCTTTACTGTGTTGGGTATAGGACCTTGGTTAGGTTACTTGTCTTGAGTCTTGTTTTCGTCACCTATACAATGGGGCTAATGCAACCTATTTTACAGGGATTTTGTGAGGATTAGAGATAATAGATAAAAACTTGGCACAAAATGACCACTCAGTAAATGGTAGTCATTAATATTAAGGAATTCTGTGCTTACTCAGGATGACACTATACAATGGCGAGAAAAAATTTTCCCAAGTCTGTATTTCAAAACTATATTGTAAGTGTGGAATACATGGCGTCAGCACAGTTTTCCTGGCTGGGTCATATTTACCAGAGATGCACAATTGGTGAGGATGTTAGGTTCAATCTTTGTGTTCCAGGCCATCCCAAATATACTATCAAAGGGTATGAAAGTTCCTCTGAAAGCAAATTGAATGAGCATCGTTTTGCTTTGACTGTGTAACAGAGATGTTATATAGCACACAACAAAGCGGACAAAACAGTCAACCCAAGAGAGAGTTAGGCGAAGCAAAAACTCTGTCCTACTAGAAATGCATTGTGAGATCAAGGGACATCTTACTGACTCCTGAATTGTGCCACCAAAAAAGATTTATTAAGAGAAGCTCAGTCCATATGGCATGAATTGTCCAAGAAATGCTTCCTGTGGTTTCATCCAATGCTAAAATTTAAGGCCTGAGTTCTTATGTATCAATGTTGATTCTATTTCATGTGGTCAGGTAGAACAGAAGTCTAAGAGCATGAACCTCACCAAAAATTATCACTCCCCTAAAAATTATATAAACTGGACAGGGGATTAACTTTTAGGGAACTTTTGTTGGGAGGTAGCATGCAAATGGATATCTCACCTCTTCATTCATTGTAGATTCTAGTTTCAGAAATCAAACTCTATTAGGTCTCTACTTTGTTTCTCTAATTAAAAAAAATCTTTTATTGAGCCCTGGCTCTTTTGGCTCAGTGGATAGAGTATCGGCCTGCAGACTGAAGGGTTCCACATTTGATTCCAGTCAAGGGGGTGTGAAGGAGGCAGCTGATCAATGATTTCTTCTCATCATTGATGTTTCTCTCTCTCCCTTCCTCTCTGAAATCAATAAAAAATGCTGTTGTTTTTTAAAAGAACACTTTATTGATTTCTGGAGACGGAGGGAGCGGGAGAGAGAGAATCATTGACATGACAGCATAACATGGAGTGTACTGGATGAATGATGCCCAACCAATGAAGCCACACTGGCCAGGGCTGTTTCTCCACTTTTGACTGCTTCAGGCATTTCTCTACTGCCACAGTATGTCCTGTCTTTCTCTCTTGCATCCTGCTCACCCCCCACCTCCTGCCTGCCTGCTTGAAGGAGCAGTGTTGGCAGTACTTCCAAGGGGTTAGTTACAGTCATAACTGGAGGAGGAATTAGCTCGCACTCTTTGCTGATTGTGAGGATACACTCACTCCCCCAGCCTCCCGGTCACATTTGTAGATAGAGCACAGTTTTCTCAATCAAGGACAAGATGTGTCATGCAGTTTAAGCAAACTGTATCACATATGTTCACCACACCAACCATTCTCTGAGAAGGAAATTGGATGAGAAATATTGAAAGTACAGAAACATTCCAAATCTTAGTATCTTCTAAATATGGTAAATTCTTGTGTGGGTTTTTTTTTTTTGAAGTTCATGTAATGTGATTATGATTTTTAGGGTCACTCAAAGATTTATAGTTTTCAGTTTAACTTTTTCTGTGTCATGATCAGACAGAAAACAGGGACACTTGTTTCACTTCATTCTTGGGATTTCATACTTGAAATAGACATCTCTACTCATTGTTAGTCCTCTTCTTTAAGATTTTATCCCCTTTCAACATATTGGAAAGTCACTGAATATTGTTATTGTGATATTATTCCCTGTGCTAGTTAGTAGTCTTCTAAGCTACTCCCATTTAAACCAAAACAATCTTTGTTATTAACTCTTACATTTATACAATCTGCCTTTCATGATCTTGATGAAAATATGGGGGCGGGGAGAGAACCACACACTACCTCATGTGTAGTAATTTCTCATAAATGTGGGACACTGGTGGATTCTGTAACTTCAATAAATACACATTTAGTGGTTACTTCTTTCAGTGTAATCCTCTTGTAAGTCCTTAAAAAGTTAAAATGGAGATGGATATATTAAAATTAAGGAATTTATACTACACCAAATAAGATGTTTACACATTATAAAACAATATGAATACTATTATAGTGTACTATGAATAATTGTACATATGTATAAAATTTTACTTAAGTATATGTCTAATATACTGTGTGTGCTTGAGCATAGGAGAGAGCTCAGAGCCATATAAACCAAATAGTCATAGTAATCATTAGTGAGACTTTTGCTGATTTCTGTTATTTGAATGTTTCCCTCTTATCTATATGATCTAATGTTCACAGTAAACAGTTTTACTTTGTTCTCATTTGTCTTAACTATTGTAGGGATGGTGGGGAAAAAAGAGAATACAAGGACTGACATTTTGATACACTATGAGTTATAAAAATCTCTCCTGTGTCTTTCTTCTCTAGTATTTCAGATATGTGCCACCTGGCATTAAAAGCTTTTTCTTTTTAAGTCTCTTCTGCATGCCAAGAACTGCACTAGAAACTTGAAGCATTATATGAAGTGGGTATTAGTATTACCATTATGCAAATGAGGGAAGGGGGCTGAGAGTTTACAAAACTAGAATCACACAGCTGTTATGTGACTGAGCTGCGATTCAGAGTCAGGTCTGACTCTGAAATCAGTCTTGTAGTCTTTATGATTCTTACTGTAGACATCTCGTCTGCCGTTTGAACGAAAAGGTTACTGTATGTGAGTGGATTACAAACTGTGACTTTAAAAAGAAGGTGCTCAGAAATTTTATCAGCATGTACCATCTTTCACTGCTCATCTTGCTTCCATATTGTGTTTTCGTTAGAAGATAAACTTCTCACGAGTCTGAATGTCATCATCTCAGTAGCCCCACCTCTCCTAGCACAGTCTGACATTATGGCCCGTGACTTCTCTCTGGGATGGTGAGGCATGCCTTTCAGATTCTGAGGAACTGAGTCAGGATCTGCTGCCAGTGAGCATGCTGAGAAGGAGGAGAAAGAGACTCTCCATCCTGCCCTAGTGAACTAGTAGCTCTCAATCCCAAATGTTCTGGGATCCTGTGAAAACCTGCCAGTCTCAGGAACCATACTAGCTTTGCCTCACATCCCCTCCTAAACCTGTAAAGGCATCTTTAAAACAGTCTCTGGAAATGTTTTAAACTTGGATCTTGAGTTTAGTTTCTTATGTGATATAGATTACTCAGTCTGCTGTTGTCACTTCCTTATCTCCTTTTGTCTTTCAGGCTTCCTCTTCCAACATGCACTTCATCTCAGCTCTTTCCCACACTTTATCTCAGACACCATGGCTTCCACAGGATTACGCATTTGGTTTGATATGTAGCCCCCAATGCCCTCTGCCAAGTCCACATTCCCATCTGAGCCCAATTATGGGTCCCTGTGGGGTCCATTGACTTCAGTGGCAGAAATGTGGAGTTGCGGGTCTGCCGTTTGGGAAAGGGCAGGCATGGTGTTCTCTGGTTATTTATTGAGAGGTCGTCAATCAGCTGCATGATGAGGGTGCAGACATGACATTTAAAAATATCTACCCAAGCCCTAGCCAGTTTGGCTCAGTGGATAGAGCGTCGGCCTGTGGATTGAAAGGTCCCAGGTTTGATTCTGGTCAAGGGCATGTACCTTGGTTGTGGGCACATCCCCAGTAAGAGGTGTGCAGGAGGCAGCTGAATCGTTGTCTCTCTCATCGATGTTTCTAACTTTCTTATCCCTCTCCCTTCCTCTCTGTAAAAAAATCAGTAAAATATATTTTAAAAATAAAAATATCTACCCAAAACCTCATTTCTCAGGCACCACAGTATATGATCCTTCATCATGAGGTCTATATCTCTCATGATCACAGAATCACACACATGGTTGCTTTCTGCATATTAATTTTTCAAAGCTCTTTTAAAAAAATTAAAGTGGTCAGCCATACCATTATGCATCCACTGTTCTTCAGATTTACTGTGCATCTATTAAGTGCCCAGCCCTAGGATTTCTCACACA
This sequence comes from Lasiurus borealis, assembly GCA_004026805.1. Taxonomy (NCBI): domain Eukaryota; kingdom Metazoa; phylum Chordata; class Mammalia; order Chiroptera; family Vespertilionidae; genus Lasiurus; species Lasiurus borealis. The sequence continues at coordinate 12,634 of PVJN01009475.1, forward strand.
CTCTACACCTGCAAACCTGTGGACTGAGTTACAGAATGGATTTAATGTTGTTTAAATATTTTTTCTTCCAGTTTTCCAAAGAAATTAGTTCGTTTTCTGGGGCAGAGGAACCAACCTGCTGTTTTCTTATGGTGAGTGATCCTATGACTCCTTTACATATTTACACCCACATCAGACTGTTACCCAGCACTCTAAGAAAAAGTGCCTGCACACATGCTCTAGAAGTTTCCCCCGCTTGGAACCAAAATGTTCTTTCTACTCATCCCATGTTCTCCTCTCTCCAGAGAGAGGTTTCCCTCTTGTATTTTTCTGCTGTTTCTTTTCGTTGTCTACATGGGTTGCCTGTTAGGAATTGCTACCATTGTTGCTCTAGCTTCCTTCAGCTGCAGAGTGGACAGCTGAGGAAGGTTCCTTGTTTCAATGACTGGTCACAGAATGGGCCGTGGGCAAGGAGAGACTATCTGTTTTGTTCATGTGATGCCCTGTTTCATGAACACCCTGGAAGAGAGAGCACTGGATGGGACCTTAGAGCTCCTCTGGGTACAAATAGCTACTGAGGCACGGGTTGAGAACCACTACCAGGGTTGCCTAAGACCATCAGAAAAACACAGACATTTACATTATGATTCATAATAGTAGCAAAATCATAGTTATGAAGTAACAACGAAAATAATTTTATGGTTGGGGATCACTACAACATGAGGAACTGTTAAAGGGTCATGCCATTAGGAAGGTTGAGAACCACTGCTCTGAGGCAAGTGTCAAGAATGATGCTGTTTAGCTGTTTAACTTTCTAGAAGTCACTTTTGGCTGCTACCAAGAGAAGTGGGCAGACAGGGCAGACCGGAGGCACTTCGCTGAGGGACCTCAGCTGAGAGGGCATGTTTTCCTTTGCGCCTTTCCCAAACCACTGCATTTGCAATGCCACTTCCTGTGCGCAGACTCGGGCTAAATCTGCTGTAGCCAGGAGCCACGTTGCAGGTGTGTGCTGGCCAGCTGCAGACCTCCCCCACCCAGGGTGTCTGCACCTGCAGAGCAATACGTAGCAGGTTTCATATAGCACAATGTAAACTTGGCCTGCAGTCCTAGAGACTTTCAGAGTCATCTTTGTTCATTAAAAATAATAAATAAAAGCTATAAGGTTTCTAACATGAGAATTCAGTTGTGGGGCATGCTGGAGAGAAGGGTGAGAAAACAGTTCTCTGCTGGAGGCCCACACGGGGGACTTGCCTGTGGTTCTTTTGCGGATGCTCATGCCGCATCTGGTTCTGAATACTGTGGTCACTTAAGTTGGAGAGCCAGTGCATGTATTATCCAAATATTTCATCTCACCGAGGGATTGGTTTAAGTGTAATACAGAGAGCCTATGTCCATTATTTTATCCCACTTGATTATCAACTTAATCATTTTACCTTAATAAATGGGGGCTTCTTGTCTGCCATAACCACAGTCATTATTAAGGAACTTGAAGTGTCTCCTTATAGAGTCCAGAGATAGTCTGCTTCCTATCAATGTCCTGGTGGGAGTGAGAATGGGGATTGCAGATTCACTGAGGGAGCATATGCTCCTAAAATTGACCTTTCCTGTCCCAGATGCTTGATCACATGAATGTGCACTCATTAGAAGTGTGAACGTAAGGGTTCCCATTTTCTCACCTTATCCAAGAAAAGCCTGAAAGGTTTGTCCCTAGAGCAAAGCACAGTGGGACGTGGGATGTGGAGATCTGCTGCTCTTTGGGGAAGCTAAGAGTCTCTATGGCATCAAGAGGTTGATAAGACTAAAATAGAGGAAAATTAAGGACCTTAGGAAAGTGGATAAGTGCGGAGTCCATGCCTCCTTGTCCTAGACTTTCTGTGAGGAATAAACTGGGAGAGGAGGATCTCAGGTAAGCAGTGGTAAAGGGATAAAATAAGGCCACCTGAACTGATGCTGACCATTTGTGGCTGCTTTGCTTTCCTGCTAGGGACATAAATATTTTGAAGTTAACAGTTAGGAGGCATCAAATTATTACCCAAAATATGACAAGTTCTTTGCTTCTACCAGTTGTGTGTGTGTATGGGGTAGGGGTCGGGGGGACTAAATATAAACTGAGGCCATGAGTTTCTTAGTTTAAAGGCAGCTCCGAGGGTGGCCCCCACTCCTTGGGTTTGGACCATATGCATCCACAGGCTACATGCATGTACACCTTGTAAAACAGGAGTTGCTGGGCTCCCTTTCATGGTATGCAGCAGAGCAGGAACTGGAACAATACCACTGTTGTTCCCAAGCGTGGACTGCACTCACCGTCAATGGTATCCCTTTAAGGGAAATCTAGGGAAGTGCTCTTGCCAGCGCTGAGGTTTTGTTTGCTGGAGGCCAAGTAGCAGTGGCATATATTGGTTCCATAGCAACATGTCTGTGCAACCAGAAACAATACAATGACTGGGGCAGCCAATGTACCATGGGCAGGATGAGCACAACCCGATACCCCCTTTGACTTCCCCCAATCCTGGCCTGCCTTTCCCTCCTGCAGAACATATAGACTTGAAAACTGTTACTCTGTCCCTGCTATTAACACTTGCTCCTTTCCCCAGATGAGTCAGGACTTGATGTAGAAAAAGGCAATATCTGTACTAAAATTCTGCAGGCTCCTGAGGGGCCAACAGAGCGGGTAGAACCTTCCTGCCTTAGCAAACAAATGAAAGTAGGTGGAGAGTCTAATTTGCATCATCCCTGTGGCAGAACAGCTCTGTGCGCAGAGCACAGGGGGTTCAGTATTTCCTGTCCAGTGTAGTCGCTGCTCCTGGCTGAATGTGGGCAGTGACCTGGAGCAGAGTGAAATCCAGGGAAATAGAGTACCCATTAAACGCGCTACCCAGATGCAGGACCACTGACCTGGGCACAGGGCAGTGCTGGGCACCGCAGGGCTGCACAGAAAAATACAGCACACACTGCATACCTTCTGAGATCTTCGGCCTGAGGTTCACTTTCTAATTGCAGTTGCTGCAGTATGTGTAGTTGGGGTTTGAACATTTTTCTCACATGAAACTATTGAAATCAATCTTGATTTCAATAGCTGATTCCCCCCCTCCCCCGAACTCCTGAAGCATTTTTAAAATCTTTGCCTTCTATTTGATACTTGTCTTAGATTTCCTTTTTTTTTTTTTTTTTTTTTTTTTTTTTTGATACATAATGCTTTGGAAGCCGGAGCAATCTTTCTAGGTAGAGGGTAAGGCCTTCAAGGTCAGGAACTATCTATCTTATTCTTCATCTTAAAATAAATTCTCTACTGCTCAGAACTGAGCTCCGTAGATCAGGGATGGAGAACATTTTTTGGCCAAGGGCCATTTGGGTATTTATAACATAATTCGCTGGCCATATAAAATTATCAACTTAAAAAGCAGCCCAGCCTGCTATTTTTGCTCAAACCTTTAGTTAACTCACCTCTAATGCCTTGGCAGGGCTGGGCCAAATGATTTCGATTTCTCAGGCCATATGTGGCCCGTGGGACAGACTTTCCCCACCCCTGCTGTAGATAGTAACCATGCCATCCATATGTCTTCATGACAATGATATAGTCCCATCTCGTTTCACAAGGAGGTTGTGAATCAAGTGTATAAATACACTGAAAATGCTTTTACATTCTTCAGAGAAAAGATAACTTTTTTTTTCTAGTGTGGTTTTAAAAAATATGTAGATATGAAATCACAAAGTAAGAATATCTAAAGACTTCACATTTTCTCATCTTCCTCTTTGTGGCTACCAGCCATGAACTGTGTAGCCTAGTTTTACACTGGCACTGAAATCATTCTTTTTCCCACCCCTCCAATGCCCCTCCCCCCCTTCCCTCCATTTTCACTACTCTGTTGAATGTGCCTTATTGTAACTATGTGGGCCAGACTTTTCAGTCACACACCTTGAAGTGTCTTTAGAGCTATGAAGTAGGAGATTTGAGGGATTTTTTATTAAGGTGACAGGTTTGATAGATTAGGATAGTGCTTCCTAATTTAGTTTTGTGTGTCTGTTGGGAAAGGAAATGCTTTTATTGTATAAAATCTTTTATCTTAAGAGGTCTCCTCCCTTCCCAAGTTCCAAGCCAGCTGAGAAGTAAGACAAGTGTAATAAGGAAGATGGAGGCCAAAATGCAGCTTTTTGATTGATAACAGTTAACTTAATTAGAAATTACATCTTGGGTTGAGAACTGAAAATGGGCTTCTACCATTCTATTCCCCAGTCTGGGTCTGGGAACAACCCACCTGCAGGAAAGTTCAAGCCCTCATGTGACTAACTCTCTGTGTGAAGAGCATGGAGAAGGACACCAATATCTATCCCCTCCACCACCTCTGTACTCACCATTCTTACTGTACCTAGTGGCAGGTTAACTCTGTCCAGCGGAGGTAACAGTACCAAAGGGCAGGCATGGACCACACACTGGCTTTAACCACTAGCCAGGTAGCTCACTTCACATCCTTGGGAAAACAGGATGGAATAAGAGGCTAGGGGAGTTTAGGGAAAGCCCTCTGCATGGAAAACTGGGGGTAGCTCTGCTCACATCTTTCACTCTCTACACTCTAGTCAGGCATACTACCCCCTAGTCTCACTCTAGCCATCTTACCCACTGTGTTTTCTTCATTGCCCTTTGCTTTATATATTTGTTTACTGGCTTATTGTTAGTTTCCTCTATTAAAATGTTAACTCAGTGAAAGCAAAAACCTTGTTAATAATATTTACTGCTGTATCCTGGTACTTAAAACTTTGCCAACCACATAGGAGGCATTTGATAAACATTTATTGAATGAATAAGTGAATAGTATTGTTTTATGCCTCTTTTTATACTCCTTGATTGCCTGGTCATCCTGGTACTGTCTTGCCTGGGAAGTGCCTATTCATATCATAAGACTCAGATCAGCCATCAGGTTCTCTATGGAGCCTTTCTTGGCTTCCCTTCTTCCGAAGGGAAGGATCACCTTCTTGGTTTGCAACTCACTAGTTTCCAGTTGTTGTGCACATGTGTGTGTGTGTGACTGTGTGTGTGCACGCATGTACGCAGCTGTATGTGTGTGCGTGCATCTGTGTGTGCGTGCATGTGTGCACATGCATCTCTGTGTTCATGCATGTTTGCATCTGCCATGTGTGTTACTTTGTATATTCTCTCTGTCTGGGGCAGTGGTTCTGTAACACTTCATTTCTTTGTTCATATATAATCCTTACAGGATTTTAAACTTTTTGGGAACTGAGTAGCCTTTTATTCATCCTTTTTTTCTCTAATATCTGCCATGTAGTAGGCTCAATTAGTATTAGCATTCTGAGTATTTACAACATGCCAGGTACTGCTGTATCTTAGAACAATTGACCCCTGAACAATGCACGGATAGGGGTGCCAACTTCCCCACTTAGTCAAAAATTTGCACATAATTTTTTAAAATATGTTTTTATTTATTTGAGAGAGAGGAAAAAAAATCTGCATGTGACCTCCCTCACCCAGCTTCAGGGATCAAGGCTGCAACCCAGGCATGTGCCCTGACCGGGAATTGAATCAGCAACCTTTTGGTGCTTGGGACACCACTCAACTATCCGAGCTTCATTGACCATAGCTATATCTAACTTTTGACTCCTCAAAAATTTAACTACTGATAGTCCATTGTTGATTGGAAGCCTTGCCAAAACATTAACAGTTTGTTAACACATGGTTTGTGTGTTATATGTATTATATACAATATTCTTACAATAAAGTAATCTAGAAAAAAGAAAATGTTAAGAAAATCATAAGAGAAAATACAGTTACAGTATTTATTGAAAAATTTCATGTGTAAGTGGACCTTGTAGTTTAAACCTGTTTTGTTCAAGGGCAACTGTACTTAAGATAACTTTATAAGTATCTTACATATATTAATTGGCATAATTCTCACAGCAGCCTTACAAGATAACTTTTTACTCTCCCTTTACAGGTAAGGAAACAGCTCATTTGGATTCATAACTCTTATTCTTGGCTAACTCTCAGAGAATGAGTGTAATCTGAACAAAGGAATGAATGAGAACCCTTGAAGCTCAGACCTCTGTCACTAAATAGGGTCCACTTAAATTTTTGAAATGATCACTAAGCCAGCCTATCACTGCCCATGCTTGACATAGAATCCTGAGGCCATGACTGCAGTGTCATCCAAAGATGAACCCTGAAAGTCTTACTGTAGCTATTGCCCTTAATTCCTAAGTGTCCATGCCAGCAGAGGGGGTTGGTTAATGAAATAAGTAATAGTCACTATATTTGGGAAATTATTTCCTAATGAGAAAATATCAAATCATCAGTTATGAGTTAAACAGTTACCATGTGCAAAGTTCACTGCTGATTTTCGGGGAGGGGAGAGGAGTTTAAGTGGAGGGTGGGCTGAGTGAGGTTGAAGAGGCAAGCCCCAATGGTATGAGCCAAGGCTTGCTATATTCAAGAGGCGCTAATCTAAGTGTAGGGGCAAGGCATGGTTACAGGTAAAGTTAAGAAAGTTAAGATAAATAAAGGGCAGTAAATATGAGCACTATCACAAGGCATTACTGAACATGAATAATTGGCAGACAGTGATATTTGAGAAAATGAAAGTGGTTGCGTTAGGATAGGACTGGCTTATGCTATAGTGTCAACCCTATATACTCATTGGGCTTCACAAAACACAAGTTCATTTCTCACTCACTCAGTGTCCGCCGTGGATCTGGTATCTCTCCAGAAGAGCTGACTTCCATGCATCACTACGGATGCAGTCTACTTTGATTTTTCTATCTCACCATCTAGAAGCCTCCTTCCCAATCACAGGGGAAAAGAGAAAAACTGAAGAAGTGCACTAGCCATTAAATGCTTCAAAGCTTTGCCCTGGGAGGGCCCCTGCCATCTGCCCTGTCCTAGACATTGCTGCAGCTTTTTATATAGCTCTTATCATTTCAGTCCTCCTTTTCATTTTTTTTTTCTCCCGCCCAGTACACAGTAGTGCTCAAGGAGCATTTATAAGGTGAAAACATGAGTGAACATGGGAATGAACTGTCACTTATATCTGCTAGTGTTTATAGCACAAGGCAGCTTCAAAGCCTAGACATGGGAAAATTAGGTCCAACTGAAACATTTTATAGTTGGTGGTTGACCTCATGCTAACCTGTCCTGGCCACATCACTGGATTCCCCAGGTCATGTGTTACCAGATGAGAGCCTGCCCTTCTAGCTTTGCTCCTCCTGAACAAGATAGACATCACTGTACTCTTTTAAAGATGAAGAACCTTAATTAAGGAAAAGTAAACCTATCCCGGATACTGCTTTGATTCCAACCCAGGTGCACATGTTGTCTGGCCCCCGGGAGGGCCCTGGTGACCAGGCAGCATCCGCATCCATGCAGAGGGAGTTTCAGACAGGAGCAAAATGTACACTGAGCAACAGAGGTTGGTAATCAGTGGAGATTTCTCAGCACGTTGCTGATGTGACCATCTGTGTTTCAGTGAGATTAGCTTTACAACCGTGTTCGTGGCCCATGGGTTGGCAGAGAGAAAAACCAGAGATGGGGCCCCTGGTTCAGGAGTTATTGCAGGCATCAGGCGATAAGACTGAAAACTGCTGTGGGTGTCTCATAAAGGGACAGAAGTGGGAGACACTACAAAGAAAGAGTTGATCAAAATAGAGTGACTGGACATAAGAAAAGAGGGGAGGAGTTAGGGATAAGTGAATTTTTGAGCCCCATTGGCAGTTGATGGTGTCCTAATATGGTCTCCATTTTTTTTCACTTATTTTAGTAACAGCGTCATTCTGAGCTGAGGATTCTCAGTTAGGAGGGGCGTAGCTTTAGACCAAGGTGAGCTGGAGTATTGTCTTGAATGCAGCCTTTTCACCTCTCCTTTCCTTCCTCCTCCTGCTTTCCCCAAGGTTTAAGATCAGATCTTAAGCCAGCAGCAGAATCATCTAACTGAAATGTCATCTTCGTGCTGGCCCTCTAGTGGAGATAAAACAGTTTAAATGTGGGTAACAGTAACATCAAGTGTGTGGTCACCCTGTCCAGCCCTGCTGCTCTCCTGCTGGCTTTCGTGGCTGTCACAACTGCCCCGCGGCTTTGGGAAATGAATGGTAATGTTCTGCTGGCTGGTCACATTTTTGCAAGGTGACAATCTTTCTGAATTTCTCAAGGCCAGGAGCAAGAATGCCCTTTGGCAGAGACAGAAAGCATGCATTGCATTCCTGTCTTTACTTTCTGTAGCCGGGCATGTCACTTGTCAGAGGGTTGTGTCTGGTGGCAGAGAACAGTCAAATGAGAGCAGCTGAAGCAGCTCCACGGCATTGCAGTGAGTGCCTGACCTGCTGGTCCTCAGGAGTCCCTCCGCCCCAGCTCGCTTTTTCCTGAATACAGCCTGGAGCTGGGGTGAGGCCACCAGGGGAGAAAAGAACTCCCAATACCCTGCTTTCCTTCTCTACTTTCCATGCAGGGCTGGGAAGCAGGCAGCCCTGGCCAGAGGTGCAGAAAGTCTAGAAGAGTAAGAGGGCTGTGACATCACTGTCCCCCACCCTCAACTGGTCTTGGCACTCCTGACTCTGCTGTGTTGGATAGCCTTTCCTGCTTACCTTCCTGGCACAGGACCCGCAAACGCTGCTCACTCAGTGCTGCTCCCTCTCGGTGAACTCTCCCTCTCCATGTTGATTCTCACATAGAGCTTCCAACTTATTTTTCACTTCAGCTGCTATGCTTTGCTCAGCATATGTTTTACCTTTTTCTCCTTGCTTACCCCTTCTGAATCAGAGCAATCAAAGCAGGGAGCCCCATGGAGTGTGGAAGACGCTTGGCATTCCTGATCATTTCGTACTCATAAAACCACCAGGCTTTTTAGATTGATTGGTGAGTCAGAGTCCTTTGAAATAGCAAGAGGATTAGAAACCTCTACCCTTTCTGCATGGGTGAGCAATATATATTTGAACAGAAAGCCTGAACTATTTTTTAACATATATATTTATTGATTTCAGAGAGGAAGGGGTGGGAGAGAAAGAGAGACAGCGAGAGAGAGAGGGAGAGAGAGAGAGAGAAACATCAGAATCATTGATCGGCTGCCTCCTGCACACCCCTATTGGGGATCGAGCCCCAAACCCAGGCATGTGCCTCCAAGGGGAATGGAACACTGACCACTCAACCACTGAGCCACCCTGGCCAGCCAAACTATTTATAGATTGTTAATGTGTTGTGTTGCAGGGAGAAGGTAAGCTTTAATGTTTTGTTCCCCGTCTTCTGTAGTTTCTCACTAGTATTAGAGACTTTAAACAGTTCCAGTCTCCAGTAATATCTGTATTCTTTTGATGTACTTTGCATAGAAACTATAGCAGCAGCATGCTTCCAGTAAGCTAACCAAAGCATTTTGGGCTTTTGATCACTTTCCCTTAGAGTTAACGCTAATCTCTGTCCTGTCGGATTTTGTTTGAAAGGATATTTGCTCTTAATGAAGATAAACACAATGCTGGATATTTAATGTCTTCTCAACTCAGGAACTGAAAAATTCATACGTGAGATTACTCAGTCGGTGCAGAGGGGATTCTGAATGTCCTTAACATTTTCCGAGCCATTGGCTGAGCTTTTGAAATGTGCTGGCGCTCAGTGAGCAGATACCAAACAGACGCTTTACTCACAAAGCCTCTGTGTCAGTGGTGAGTCTCAAGGGCCTCTCAACCACATCTCGCTGTGTAATATTTGGTCAAAAGAAACCTGAGTGCAAGGAGGACACGTGGCCACAGCCACTAGCAAATTCTTAGAAAGCGATTCTGTTGCTCATTTCCAGTTAGGTGGGGTGGCCATGGGCAGAGGGTCTGAGCGCCTCTCTGTCTGGTTTTAATGTATATCAGCTGTTGCTCTGCCATGGTTCTTGCTGATGAGCAGGAGGATCTGGAAATCTGTAGGCAGAACTATGAGGTCACAGGGCCAGCCTCACACTTCCTCATCCCGTTCTGTTCCTCTTCGCTTTGTGAAATATTGGCAGACACACACACACAATGTCAGTATTCCTGTTGTTTCTGTCTTTACAAAGAGTGCTTTTAAGTGTTCAAAACTTGGAAATACCGAGTTGTTTTTTAATTTAGTATTTGAAAGACATGTGTGCTGACTTTGTCCTTGGAGTACAGCTTCCTAATTAAGAGAGAACACTAGTAAAGCAATCACTTTGCTTTTATTTAAAATGCGTCTCTTTCTGTAGAGTTGAGAAGTTTTTCAAGCTGTTTCTGTTTTCTCAGTCACCTATTTCAAAGTCCTGTGATCTTCATAAATTCTATAGCTCCCAAACCTTACAGCACATGGGGTCTTCTGCAGGAGTCATTTACAGATGGTCAAACACCTGGTGTTTTCCAAGCAGGGAGACTGTACATGAAATCCTGGGGTAAAACCTCTATCAGCCCTGGTGGCAGAACTTCTGAAGAGCTGGCTTGGAGGGTAGTACCACCCCCCTGGCTGGGAGGCCGAGTGCAGTGCAGTGGGGCGGGGGGTGGGTGGGTGGGGGGGAGGGCTCCTGTGTTCTGCTGCCAGCCAGCACCTGGCTGCCTCAGGGCAGCCTGGTAATTAAACCCCTGAGTCTGCGAAAGATTACAGGAACCTGGTGAGGAGAAATATGGGGGCAGTGAGGCCAGAGCCTCACCCTTCTAAGCTTAGGTGCAGAAAAAAGCCCGAACACTGAGGAGGCTCAATGGGTGTGGGCCAACCACCAAGGCAGTGAGGTGGCCCTAGATTGACCGTTCTCATTCCTCCCTGATTCTCCTCAGAGCGAATGCTGTCTTTCTCCAATCCTCCTAGATGTCACATCCCTTTCTTACACTTGTTTTGCATTTCTGAGAATATTTCTAAGCCTTCTGGACAAGAAGATGGAAGTTTCAGGCTTTCTTCCTTCCTGAGGGAGAAGACAAAGTGTAAGGTGCAGACATCTGAATAATGCAGATCGGGCAACCTGAAGGCACTGTGATCTGTCACCCCTAGTTCTGCAGCACACCAGGACTGGAGCTTTTTCCCCGAAATGACTGTTGTGTTACAAGGCAAAGGTGGTGAAATTATTGGCTCCTTGTCCATTTATTAAGAAGGGTGGAGGATTGAAACAGTTTCCCTGTTAATTCACATGCATGGTACCTTTTGTTTGAACTTTGGAAGTCAGGCTAATTATTCACCTGGTATTGCCCTCTAGCGGCCAGGCCAGCAAGGTGTCCATTAAGAAGGCCTTGGGTTTCCCACTACTTAACATCCCTGACAAGTGGAACTCCTACGTCACCATCTAATACCTATCATTTCAAGTCTTATTTCCTTACTATGACTTGTCTATCACATAAAAAAAAATCAAAATTTTTGCTATGGAACACAGCAGCACTACTATATATCCAATTAGGTAACTTACATCTGTAACACATCTGTATTGTAAGTCTCCTGGATGCAAAAAAAAAAAAAGAGTTTGAAGATTTGATGTACTTTCACAGCCAATTAACTCATTAAAGGAGGAGAATTATACCATTAGCAATGTTCTCTGTGTGCTTCCCACTCATAAATAGACAGGTTTCATAAAAACTACCAGATCTTCTCGAACAGTTTTAGGTGGCCAAGGCAAAATTCATTTTCCTCACTCAGAAGGTTGATATATAGTTAATCTGCTGCTGCCTGTGTAGTTTCAAAATAGCTTTATAGAGTGAAGCATTATTCACTCAGAATTATCTTTGAAGGATGTATGTAAATGATGTTTTGTTTTTGATACTTTATTTTCCAAGTCAGTTCAGGCAGTCAAATATTAAATGAGCTTGATCAGTACATAGGCATCACCTGGGGATCTTGTTAAAATGAACCTGACTCTGTCAGTCTGAGGTGAGAGCCAACCTTCTATATATCTGAGAAGCTCCCAGGAGGGTCAGCACTGCTGGTCCCAGGACCACACTTTGATGAACAAAATAATAGTTGAGTAGAAGACAATAGGTGCTGTAGACAGCCTGTGTCCTGAAGAATCTTTTGATCTTTAAAGGGACTGGAAAAACAGTTTAAGCCATTGCGGCAGGAAGAGAACATGATAAAATGTATAATCAAAGTAAAAGCATGCTTCAGGGTGTTAAATAAATGTGATTGCTTCTGATAGTAAAGATCTGGAAAGTTTTCATGGAGAAAGTTATTTTGAAATTGGACTTAAGGTTTGGGTTAGTTACACAGGGATGGGTAGCTGTGGCAAAGGCAACGGAGCCCAAAAGCACAGGTTCTGGAAAACCAAGAGTGTGTGCCGGGAACAAGATGTGGCCTATTTGTGATGGGGACAGTTTGAGATACAGTTGGAAAAGGAAGTTGAAGTCATATTGTAGACTGTCAAAAAGTCTAAGGTGAAAACTCTGGACTTAATTCAGGGAGCAAAGAGGAACCAGCAACAAGGAATTTTGAAACAATGAGGTAAATCGATCTATCATGCATGTATAGGGTAGATGAATGGGGAGAAATGTCATTCTCCAGACAAGAAGTGATCGGACAGATAACATGATTGAGATTAGCACAGTGAGAACAGAGACTAGATGGAGAAGGATCGGAGGCTTCCAGGAAGACAGCAAGACTTCAGTCCGGGATGGTTCAAGCGTGACCGTACAATAGCCATAAATAGGAAAGTCATGAGCTATTGAACATGCTTAAACTGGAAAATGACCCAGATAAATTACTCCCAAGAGGTCTTTCATGTTTGTCCTACCTAAATAGCACCCATCTTCTTACTCTGCTTTTAGGATTTTCATGACACTTTTTACTATCTGTCTAACATTAATATTTTTAACTTATTTGTGCCCTGTATAGGGACCCTTGACCCCAGGGAGCTTACAGTCTACTAGAAGAAACCTACAATAAACATATAAACAGATAAATATAATTAGGAATAGAGGAAAGAAAGCAGTGACACATGAGAAAGAATAAAAGGTGGGAGACATGGTTTATTTCAGATTGGGTGGGGGAGGAAAAGCTCTCTTAGGAGATGACATTAAAATGAGCATAAGAAGGGCCATAGAGCACAGGCAAAGAGAAGGGCATATATAAAGGTCTTGAGCTAAGAAATGCAGGGCACATTAGAAGAACTTGAACTTGAACCAAGTTAGAAGAGATGAAATTAAAGTGGGCAAGCCACAGATAGTGAAGAGCCTTGCATTTGACAAGGAGATTCAGTTTTATTCTAGTGCCTATGAAGTTATGTCAGGGCCCAAACATGCAGGCTGGATGGGAGGATAACAAGAAAAACCAGGAATTGGGAGAGAAAACCTGTAGTTGACCAAATAGGAAGTAATAGTGATTTGGACTTGAAAGGTGACAGTAACATCAGAAAGAAGTAGATGGGGTCAAGATACAGTACATTCTCAATGTCAGCTATGCAGAACTTGTAGATTTTTTATGTAAATGAAGAATAAGGTGATTACCAGGATAATTCTCGGGTTTCTGGCTTGAGCAACTGAAGAAATGAACGTGTCATTCACAGAGATGGGGAGGACAAGCCCTGAATAGAGTTTTGAAAATGTGGAGTTTAAGGTATACATGAGACTTTTTTTTTGAATTGTGGTATAATACTCACAATATAAAATTTTATCATCTTAAGATATTTACTTCTGTATTGCTAAGCACATTTGTATTGCACATGAATCTCCAGAGCTCTTTTCATCTTGCAAAACTGAAACTCCACATTAATTAAACAACTCGACACTCTCTTTCCCCCAGCTTCTGGCAACCACCATTCTACTTTCTGTCTCTATGAATATGACTAATCTAGGTACCTATTATAAGTGGAATTTAGATACCTTATATAAACATTTTTGTACTGACTTATTTCACTTAGCATAATATTCTCAAGGTTCATTCATAATGTAGCATGTGCCAGAATTTTCTTTCTTTTTAAGACTGGATAATATTCCATTGTATGTATAGATCACAGCTCTTTATCTGTTAAGGGATACTTGGCTTGCTTCTATTTTTTGCTATTGTGAATAATGCTGTGAACACAAGTATATAAATATGTCTTCAAAATCTTGCTTTCAGTTCTTTTGGGTATATACCCAGAAGTGGAATTACTGGAGTATGTAGTAATCCTATATTTAGTTTTTTGAGGAACCACCCTACTGTTTTCTATTGTGGCTATACCATTTTACATTCCAAACAATAAGGGATCAAATTTCTCCATATCCTTGCCAACATTTATTAGTTTCTGTATTTTTATAGTATCCATCCTACGAGGGTTGGGTGGGGGAGGGGGATGAAACCTGTTTTTTAGTGGATATTTCAAGTTGACTGTTGAGTCTTCAGGTCCACAGATCAAGAAGAGGTGTGGGCATGAAATATACCATATAAGTTCAGCAAATTTAAGACAACTTCCATTGCTTTCAATTTTTGTTGTTGTTGTTGTTAGCCAGCTTGACTACAAACATTTAAGGGCTTGGAGATTTAGATAAAACAATGAAATTTGTGCTGAAGCTATTTATTTAGTCTCAAAAACATTTGAAATTCTATATAGAAACATTCATAATTTTTTCTATTTTTGTATTATGTGAAATAATTTATTTACAACCTTCGTCTATAATCCAGTGTCTTCATCATCTTTTGAATCACTTTGTCAGTCATCTAGTAATTTTCCAAAGTACATCATCTTGACTTACCTCTAATTTATTTGAGATGCAATATTTTTGAACTCTTCTGTAACAAGGCCACAAGTACCCATTCCTATATCTGTTGATTAAATTTTAATACCTTGGTGATCAAAACAAATCACATAGCCAAGGTCACAGTTAAGGTGAGAATGATATATTTGGGACCATTACTGTAACAATATGGATACTAAACAATACTAAGGGAGTTTTTTTCTTCATTCTTCTAGTGAGTATGTGTTTATGAACTGTACAACTTAACTACTTACTGCATTGCTTTTGAAAGCAATCTTTAAATTTTGTTTTTAATTTATAATGACATCTAGTGTTTGCAACTATAAAGTCATACTTTCAAGAAAAATTACTGAAATTTGTTTTCTTCCTTAAAAAGAAAAAACAATTCTACTAGGTGACTTTTTAAAGCATGTTAAACTACCATTGTTTGAGGTATTTTCAAGAGAACATGTTTTCTCAAAGGACTTAGTTGTATAAAATATTTAAGAATGCAACACATATTATAAGCTTTATAAGGGCTCAAAAAATAAGGAACACAGTCTTTTCTGAGGAGTGCATTTGGGAAAAATCTTACCTTGTATCAGGCATAATGATGAATTTTAAACTTGGGTTTTGAGACTTAAGGGTAAGGAAGAGTTTCTATATAGTAAAAGTCCTTAAACACTAAAATACTGATTGAGCCCATTTTTCAAATGTGTTTAAGAAAAATGCTAGTCTGGCATGTGAAGTTCAGTCTTTCCTAGAGATTTCAGAAACCTTTTCGGGTTCCTTCTGACCTTACAAAGCTGATTGGGTGATGCTTCTGACCCATCTGTCTATCCGTTCCATTCCATTCCATCCAGTCCACTAGTGAAATGTATTAATTTCAAGCACCTTCTATAGTTGAGGATGTCTGTGTAAATATAATACAAAGATAGTTACCAGTTTGGCAACAAAAGGAAGAATAGCAAATTATATTAAACCAAAAAGATTTTCATTATCTTAAAAATTGGATAAATCCGTATTGAAATTTCCTAACCAAAATCCTCAGAGATTTGATTCAGTAATGAAGTTCATTCTATTCTGAGACTCAAAGCATGATGTCTGTTGCTGCAGAGATCATTTGGATAAGGAAGACGGGCTTCTACGAAGCAGCCTTAGCCCTAGCTAGTTTGGCTCAGAGGACAGGATATCAGTCTATGGACTGAAGTGTCCTGGGTTTGATTCCATGTACCTTGGTTGTAGGCTCCATATGCAGCCCCTGTTGGGGCCCTTAAAGGAGATAATTAATCTTTGTGTCTCTTTCTCTTGTGTCCCTCCCCATCCGTCTCTTCCACTTCCTTTAAAAAAAAAGTGAATGGAAAAATATCCTCAGGTGAGGATTAAAAACAACAATAAAGGTAGCCTTGATACATAACATGAAAGAATATATGCATTTGATGGGAGCTGACCATTTGTCCATCCATCCAGTCATAGGTTCATGCATCCTTTGGTTTGTTTTCACCTGGATCAACTAAGTAAATGTTAAATGAAGTGACCAGTGATTATGGATATAAGCTTTACTTAAAATTAGATAAAAGTACTACAAAATTTGTTTCTTCTCTCCTCATAGTTACAAGTTTTTCTATCCTAATTAGGCCCCACTGCACCATAGTTCATCATTCTCACTCCAATGAAACCAATAATGATAATGTTTATTTCCCATTTTTGACCTGGGAATTCCAGTAATTTACCCACATTAACTCATCAGTCTTCCTAACATTTCTGAATAAGACATTCATGTGTTGTTTTTTAAACAAGCACATTCATGTTTTTGAACCCAGCATATAAATGAAATCTGTGTTTCCCAGATAATATAAATGTCTTGGCTACCATTAAGTATGGGATGAGATGATTAAAGCTAAAATTGATTGGTAGCCTGAGTTACACAAAAACACCTTATTTTCTGGAAACGAAAACACCGGGAGGGAATAAGAAAGGGAATAGGCTTTGCTCATGCAGAGTGAACTAGCAGGTGCTTCATCTCTTTCCCCATGAAGACTCTTGGGCAAGGTGAGAGAGCTATTGAATGTTGGTGTAACAAGAAGATCAGGAGTAGTTTAACCCGGTTCTTTCCCATATTAATACTAGAGAAAAATCATTAGAACTCCAAATGACCATTTTTAAAAAAAAAAATTACATATTTTCTTCATCTGATTCAGTGCTTCCTAAACTGATGAATTTGAAATGATCCTTCCTTCTCTGTGTTGGCCAAATTGTGAATCACAGCATGTGAAGAAATGAAAACAAATCACCAACTAAAAGACCAAATTTCCATGTTACCCTGAAAATGTTTCTCATTTTCCTGGGGCTTTTGTTCTTCCATTCCTGTGTATCAGTTTATACCAGATCCTGATGCCAAGGGTTTCAGCCAGTTCCCTGTGATAGCCAGGATTCATCCCCCAGGGAGTGGACACTCTCCTGCAGATGAAGAGAAAAGGGAAATTGGGTAAAGAGAATCATTTCTTATGGGAGAAAGTGGGAAGGTGTCTGTCATGTAGCATCAGTCTTTATTCCTGGGTTCGGGAAGCATTTATGGGAAGGTGGAAGGGGTAGTCTGGCCAGTGAACAATACTGAAGTGACTTGAATGTTTAAAAGATAGAAATGTACTTGTGCATGTTCTCCATTTGTCGAAGTTGTCCCTGGGATCCTGCTTTGCCTCTATGCCCTGTTAGGTCTCATGTCAATGTCTGTGACAAGGTCAGTTGTATTGCAATATTTCAGGAAATTTACGAACTCTATAAAAGAGTCAATTGTAGTTTCAATAAGGAACAAAGACTATGTTTTTGTGTGTGTTTTTTCCAGCAAATCTGGATCCGGTTCATAAGAAACCTTTTTTTTTGGAAGGGAAATTTCAAGCTCTCATTGCTGTATTTAATGTTCTATTTTTGTAGCTGCCAGTACACCTATTCTCTCATATGATGCCTGCAGGCGTTCTTTCCCATATTAACTTTGTAAGGTTTGGGATGTCCAGCCTGACCTAATGATAGAAGAATTAAAAATAGTGCTCACCCTTGCCGGTATCTTTCAGTGGTTAGAGCTTTGGCCCACATACCAAAGGACTGGGGGTTCTGTTTCTGGTCAAGAGCAAGTACAGTTTGATTCCCATTTATTACAGGTTGCAGTTTTTGATCCCCAGCCCTGGAGACAACCAATTCATGTGTCTGTGTGTCTCTCTTAATCAATGATCCTCTCCTCTCTCCCCCTCTCCCCCCACTTTGTCTCTATCTCTCTCTCTGTCTCTGCCTCTATCTCTACCTCTATCTTCCTTTCTCCTTTGCCTCTTTCCCTCTCCTTCCTTTACACTCTCTCTTAAAAAAGCAATGGAAAATATATCATCAGGTGCTGATTCGCAAAAAATAAAAAATAAAAATAAAGTAGCATGAAACCAGCACCCTAGGCACACCTCATAGGGGCTTATTCATGCTATTTGCTCATTTCTTTGTCAAGCAGACTGGTGGTATGGTGGTCAGGTTAAATTTGACATGATAGGCATCCTGAATCACCAGGAAGTTTGGCATCTGGTCTACCGGTGTAGTGCTTTCCTTCAGGCAAGAACCGATTAGCTGCCTCATGTATCTCTAGGTACCCAGCTGACCACAGCCTAGAGAACTTCAGATTGTGTATGGCTGGGCTCTGGCCCCTTGCTCAGTGATCTAGGCTCCTCAGAGGGAGTGTGTAATTAGCTTCTGGGAAGTAGGAGGTACTAACAATGATCTGAGTTAGAAATTAGAGTTATAACAGTGGAAGTGAAAGAGCTGAGCACAGGAGGAGGGACACTTTCTAGTCTCCAGCGCCCGGCCGTGCAAAGTGCTTCAGCTCTTTCCCCCTGAAGACACTTGGGCAAAGTCAGAGAGCTACTGAATGTTGGTGTAGCAAGAAGGTCAGGAGTAGTTTAACTCTGTTTTATCTTTAACTTTCCCTGTGCAGTTTACATATGGGGAATCAGAGGCCCAAGCAGTGGAGCGACCTTCACAGGGTAGCAGTTGACACTGGATCCTAGCCAGGCATCCCGGTGCCTGCTGCCTACTGCACCCTCCTTCTGAGTGGAAGGTCAAAATGTGACCATGACATGAAAACATTTTTGAAATCTTTCTGAACAAATGTGAACTATGTACCAGCTTTCTCTAAAGTCTTTGACCCACTGATTGATTATAAGATGCACCTTGGATTTAATGATTCATTTTTTGGAGGCAGGGGAAATAAATTCACCCTGTTTTTAAATGTACTCATTATATAAAAAACAAGCCCTAAGTTCAGAAATGTTAAAATATAAAAATGAAAGTCAGGTAGCTGTCACAGATGAGCTGTGTGCATCATGTACAGCAGTGGATCTCAACCAGTGGGTCGCGACCCCTTTGGGGGTCCAACGACCCTTTCACAGGGGTCACCTAAGAGCATCGGAAAAATGCAGATATTTACATCACGATGTATAACAGTAGCAAAATTTCGTGGTTGGGGGGTCACCATCACATGAGGAACTGTATGCAAGGATCGCGGCCTTAGGAAGGTTGAGAACCACTGATGTCTGCTCCTTAAATGCATGCTTTCAGAGAAGCCTCAAAAAGTCTTGGGGTGATCCATGTTAATAGAGATCAGTGAGGGTTAGGAGAACAATCCAGAAAATTCATTCTGAGCAGCCTAAACAGCTAAGCTAAGTAGCCAGGAGTTGCATTTACTACATGTCTCAACCACTTGACCACATTTATTATGAGGGAATGTCCTGATTGTGAATATAAGATATGAGACATACAGCAGGTGGGGCAAAAGGAAAGTGAAGAAGCTGGGTATTCCACACCTTGGGTTATTAAACTGCATCAGTAATAATTTTTTTAAAATATATTTTTATTGATTTCAAAGAGGAAGGGAGAGGGAGAGAGAGAAGGAAACATCAAAGATGAAAGAGAATCATTGTTTGGCTGCCTCCTGCAGGCCTACACTGGGGTCAAGCCTGCAACCTGGGGATGTGCCCTCACCAGGAATCAAACCATGACCTCCTAGTTCATAGGTTGACACTCAACCACTGAGCCATGCTGACCAGGCAATAATTTTTTAATGTCTATATCTACAAGAATTTCAGTTTTGCAAAACGAAAGGGTTCTGGAGATTGATGATGCTAATAGTTACAACTGAACTATTTACATTAAAAAAAAAAAGGTTAAGATGGTAAATTTTATGTTATGTTTATTTTATCATAATTGTTAAAAAGTATGTATATACATATATATGAATATATGGATTTATATAGATGTTTTCCACTGATTTGAGTGTTCTATTTATCCATCCATCCATTCATCCACCCATCCATCATTATTCATTAAGTCAACAAACATTTATTAATTCTCTGTTATGTGCCAAAACGTGTGCTAAAAGCTGAGATACAACTATAAATACAACAATAAGTAGACCTTCTATCCTTGAGTTACCACAAGGTGAAGCCCACATGAACAATCATTACCACCCAGCATGGTGGGGCAAAATGAATATATACACATGGAGTTAAGATGGTATCCAACTGTGCAAAGTAGTGTTGTATCAAGCACTTGTTGAAGAGGAGAGAGACATGAAGGGACCCCCTGCTGAGGGACAGCATGGACAAAGCATGGGAACTACCAGCATGTGCATAGTGCATGCCATGGAAGTCACTTCTCCATTACTGATAAATTAATGATGAGTCACGAGGCTGTTGGGGTGGTGAGTGTCTAAGGCTCTGAAATGTAGTAGTGAAGTGTAGAGTCCCATACACCATGTTAAGGATTGTGGAGTCCGCAAACCAGTGGAGCTCAGAAGACATTCCACAGTGGCCTAATGATTCCTCAAAGCCCTCTGCCTTCTATGAACTGACATGGACTGCTTTCAGAAGTTCTTGGTGGTGATGGGTGAAGAGGCAGAGGACGCAATAGGTCAACATGAATAGCTTCAATTTTGTTTGTTTTATGTATAGGTGTCTATGTAAGGTTTTGTTTGAAGGCAGGGCTCTGGCTTAAAAAAGGAAAGAAACAACACTTGAAAGTTACTGCTGGTGGAAGGACTCATCAAAAATTCAAAAATTATAAAAGTTTATGACAATTAGTTTTAAGTCTTAAAAATCAGTATTCTGCACTTAAGGGAATCAAAATGCTCTCTATTCATTTCTGAAACCTGTACTTTACCTAACAGCACTTTGCACATGATAAACATTTGATGTACTCAATGTTCAGTAGGAATTATTTTTAGAGATAGGATTTGTATGCTGTTGCCGTAAGGATCAATTTAAATAGCATATTGCCCAGTAACCCAAAAGGAATTTATAGAAATACTAGAGGCCCATTGCAGGAAGATTCCTACAAGAATAGGGCTTCCTGAGGTCATCTCCGCTGCCCTGCCTGCTTCCCTCCCTTCTCTGCCACTCTGCTTGCTTCTCTACAGCTTCACTCACTTCTGCGAAGGCTTCCTTCTATACTATCTTCAGTCTTCCCTCTGTGCCTGGATATGCAAATTAACCACCATCTTGGTTGGGATAATTTGCATACCCACCCCTGATTGGCTGGTGGGCATGGCTTGTGGGCATAGCAGAGGTGCAGTCAATTTGCATGTTTCTCTTTTATTAGATAGGATAAACTGATTTTTACCCTTATTCTTCTTTTTGTTTTTAAAAATTTTATTTTTCAATTACAATTTACATTCAATATTATGTTGTTTTAGTTTCAGCTGTATAGCATAGTAGTTAGACAGCCATGTACTTTATACAAAGTGACCCTCTGGTATTTCATGTACCCACCTGGCACAATACATATTTATTACAGAATTATTGACTATATTCCCTATGCTGGACTTTACATCCATGTGACTATGTTGTAGCTACCAATTTGTACTTCTTATCCCTTTACCTGTTTCACCCACTCCCCATACACATCCTTCTGGCAACTATCAGTCTGTTATCTTTATCTATGATTCTTTTTCTGTTTTGTTTGTTCATTTATTTTATTATTAGTTTCCACATAAAACTGAAATCATATGGTATTTGTAATATGTACCACATCTTTTATATTGATGGGCACTTGGGCTGCTTCCATATCTTGGCTATTATAAATAACCCTGCAATGAACATAGGGTGCAGATTTCAAATTAGTGTTTTGAGTGTCTTAGAATATACTAATATACTCTAAGTTGGATCACTGAGTCATAAGGCAGTATCATTTAAAATTATTTGTGGAATCTTCATACAATTTTCCATAGTGGCTGCATCAACAGACATTCCCACCAACAGCACACAAAGCTTCCCTTTTCTCTATATCCTCACCAACACTTGTTAGCTGATTTATGATGATAACCATCCTGATAGGTGTATAGTGATACCTCATTGTGGTTCTAATTTGCATTTCTCTGATGATTAACGATTTTGAGCATTTTTCATATGTCTGTTGGCCATCTGCATATCCTCTTTAGGGGGGTGTCTGTTTAGGTCTTTTGCCCAGTATTTAATTGGCATGTTTGTTTTCTTGGTGTGCAGATGTCTTGAGTTTTTTATGAATTTTGGATATTAACCCCATATAGGATATATCACTAGTGAATGTCTTTTCCCATTCAGTGAATTGTCTTCTTGTTTTGTTGATGATTACTTTTGTTGGACAAAAACTTTTTAGTATTATGTATTCCCATTTTTTTAGTTTGTTTACCTTTCCTGTGGAGATATATTAGGAAAAATATTGCTAAGAGAAATGTCTGAGAGCTTACTGTTTTATTCTAGGAGTTTTATGATTTTGAGTCTTTTATTTAAGTCTTTAATTAGTTTTCAGCCTTATTCTTATACTAGAGGCCCTGTGCATGAAATTCGTGCATGGAGGGGTGGGGTACTACAGCCCAACCTGCACCCTCTCTAATCTGGGACCCCTTGAGGGATGTCCTACTGCCGGTTTAAGCCTGATCCCACTGGAATGGGGAAGCTGTTTCACTGTGGGAGGGATGGCCCAGTCCCCCAGGACACTGTCACACCCCTGCACGGGTGGAACATGCCCTCATGGGAAGGAAGCCCCCACCGGGGTGAGCGCTGGGACGGGGGAGAGCATGGCAAGGGATCTGGCTCCCATGGTTCTGGGATTTGGCAAGCACTGCTGCCTAGGGGCTCTAACACTCAAAGTGGGGGTGGGTCCCCACCACCAACCTCCTTTCGAGGAAGAGGAAGAGAGATCAGGGCTCCCCTGCAGCCATCTTCCCTGCCAGGCCTTCCCAGCAGTCCTAGATCCAGTCACAGCACAGCACCCAGCAGCAGCCAGCTGGAAGGCAGTCCCCCACTGACCCCAACCCCGGCCTGGCCTGCCCACTTCCCCCCGCCCCTGCCACGCACCCACTGGAGCCCTCCGCTCCACCCACTGGAGGGGAAGAGAGGGACGGCGTGGGAGGGAGGACGGGTGGAGGAATCCAGAGGAATGGAGCACGGGAAAGATCCACTGGGGCCTCAGGCACAGCCGGACCATGCTGCCAGGTTGAATCCTCCAGGCGGAATGTACACACCCCACCCATTTACCTCTTAACACTTTCATACCCTCTTGAACTCTCTCTTCAAAGTTCTTTTCAACTTTCCCTCATGGTAATTGTTGGCTATCGGTCGTGTGCCGGTATTTAGCCTTAGATGAAGTTTATCACCTGTTTTGGGCTGCATTCCCAAGCAACCCGATTCCGGGAAGACCCAGACCCTGCATGCCAGGGGCCACTACTGGCCTCACACAGTCCAAGGGCTGGGCTTTAATCAGAAGGACTTGACCTCCCCCACCCCCCCACAAGTGGTGCCTGGGAGTGGGTCTTCCATAAGCCACATTTCCTACACTGGAATCGGGCCTGAACGGGCAGTAGGACATCCCTCTCACAATCCAGAACTGTTGGCTGCCAACTGCTTTCCTGCCTGCCTGCCTGATTGCCCCTAACTGTTTCTGCCTGCCAGCCTGATCACCCTCTAACCACTCCCTTGCTAACTGCTCTGCTGTGCCCCATTGCCTCTAACTGCCCTT
Source organism: Lasiurus borealis (assembly GCA_004026805.1). Taxonomy (NCBI): domain Eukaryota; kingdom Metazoa; phylum Chordata; class Mammalia; order Chiroptera; family Vespertilionidae; genus Lasiurus; species Lasiurus borealis. Next base: position 36,247 of record PVJN01009475.1, read on the forward strand.
TTCTGCCGGCCTGATCACCCCTAACTGCCCTCCCTTGATGACCTGATTCCCTAACTGTCCTCCCCTGCTGGCCTGGTCACCCCCAGCTGCCCTCCGCTGCAGGCCTGGTGTCCCCCAACTCCCCTCCCCTGTAGGCTTGGTTGCCCCTAACTGCCATCCCTTGGAGTCCTAGTCACCCCTAACTGCCCTCCTCTGCAGGCCTGTTTGCCCCTAACTGCCCTCCCCTGCATGTCTGGTCCCCTCCAACTGCCCTCCCCTGCAGGCCTAGTCCCTTCCAACTGCCCTCTCCTGCAAGTCATTTTGTAGCAGCCATCTTGTGTTCACATGGGGGTGGCCATCTTGTGTGTTGGTGTGATGGCTAATTTACATATTACTCTTTTATTAGATAGGATATCATGTATGAAATTGGTCTGGTTTCATTTTTTTTTCATATATATATATCCAGTTTTTTTCAACACTGCCTTTGTCCCATATATTCTTGCTTCCTTTGTCATATAGGTGTGGGCTTATTTCTGGTCTGTCTATTCTGTTCTATTGACCTATATGTCTGTTTTTATGCCAGTACCATGCTGGTTTGACTACTACAACCAGGTAGTATAGTTAGATTTCCAGTAGCATGATATATTTAACTTTGTTCTTTATCAAGATTGATGTGTCTATTATTTTGGTTTTTTTTTATATAAATTTTTGGATTACTTGTGTTAATCTGTGAAAAATGCCATTGGTATTTTGATAGGGATTGTGTTGAGTCTATAGATTATTTTGAGTCTTATGAACATTTTAACTATTAATTCTTGCTATCCATGAGCACGGTATATGCATCTTTTTATTTTCAGTTTTTTTCTCCAAGGTTTTTGTAATTTTCCAGATACAGGTCTTTTAAATTCTTGGATAAATTTATTCTTAGGTTATCTTTTTCTAATCCACTTGTAAATTGGATTGTTTTTGTAGTTTGTATTTTTAATAGGTCATTATTGGCATATAAAAATGCAAGTGATTTCTGAATATTTATTTTATAACCTCCTACTATACTGAATATCAGTTCCAATAATTTTTTGGTGGAATCTTTAAGGGTATCTATATATAGTATCATATCATCTGCAAATAATGACAGTTTTACTTCTTCCTTTCCAGTTTAGGTTCCTTTTAATTTTTCTTCTAGTCTGATTGCTGTGGTTAGGACTTCTAATACTATGCTATATAATAAGAGAGGAATATGCTAATTATCCATTACACCCTGAGGCATAATGGCCAATTACATAATGACCAGATCGTGGATCTGCAGGAGGGTGAAGCAGCAAACTACAAGTGGGAGGCCTTCAGCTACAGGAGGGGGCAGGGCAGAAAGCCATGAGGGTGGAAAGAGAGGGAGGGAGGCAGAGGGGAGCTACAGGAGGATGGGGCAGTATGTGGAGAGCTACAGGAGGGTGGCAGCAACCTACCAGTGCATGGATTTGTGCACAAAGCTACTAGTGTTAAATAAAAATGGTGAAACTAGCCCGACTGGTATGGCTCAGTGGTTGAGCATTGACCTATGAACCAGGAGGTCATGTTTGATTCCCAGTCAGGGCACATGCCTAGATTGTGGGCTTAATCTCCTGTGTGGGGCTGCAGGAGGCAGCCAATTGATGATTCTGTCTCATCATTGGTGTTTCTATCTCTCTCTCCCTCTCTTTTCCTCTCTGAAATCAATAAAAATAAAAATAAAAATAAAAAGAATGGTGAAAGTAGACATCCCTGTCTTGTTCTTTGTCTTAAGGGAAACAGTTTTTGTCCGTTGAGTATAATGATGGCTGTGGGTTTGTCATATGTGGTCTTTATTATGTTGCGGTATATTCTCTCTATTCCTAGTTTGCTGAGAGTTTTCATTATAAATGGGTCCTGGATTTGTCTAATGCTTTTTCTGCATCTATTGATACGATCATGTGATTTTTGTGCTTCATTTTGTTTATGTGGTGTCTCACATTGATTTGCAGATATTGAACTAAATTTGCATACCAGGAGAAAAATCCCACTTGATCATGATATATAATCTTTTTCATATATCACTGAGTTCAGTTTGCTAATATTTTGTTGCATATTTTTATATCTATGTTCATCTGGAATATTGGCCTATAATTTTCTCACTTTGTAGTGTCTTTATCTGGTTTGGGGCTCATGATAATAATGCTAGCCTCATAAAATAACTTTGAGAGTCTTCCCTCCTCTTGATTTTTTTGGAATAGTTTAAGAATAATACCTGTTAGCTCTTCTTTGATTGATAAAATTCATCTGTGAGGCCATCTGTTCCACAGATAAATTGTTTGTTACAAGTTTTTTTTTTATTATTATTACTTCTCTGATTTTGTTGGTTGTAATAGATCTACTATTCAGATTTCCAGTTTCTTTTTGTTTCAGTCTTGGAAGATTGTGTGCTCCTAGGAATTTATTCATTTCTTTCAGATTTTCCAATTTATTGACATATAATTGTTCATAGTATTTTTTACAATCCTTTTTAAAAGTATAATGTGTCAGTTCTAACTTCTTCTCTCTCTCTCTCTCTCTCTCTCTCTCTCTCTCTCTCTCTCTCTCTCTGATTAAAGGTTTGTCAATCTTGTTTATCTTTTCAAAAGAGCCAGTTCTTGGTTCCATTGATCTTTTGTGTATATATTTTTAGGCTCTATTTCATTTATATCCATTCTGATATTATTTCTTTTCTTCTATTCACTTTGGTCTTTGTATATTGACCTTTTCTAGTTTGTTAAGTATAGGTTAGATTGTTTATTTGTGATTTTTCTTGTTTCTTGAGGAAGACCTCTTTTGCTATGACTTTCACTTTTCATAATGCTATTGCTGTAGCTAATAGATTTTGGTTGTGATATCCTCATTTTCATTTACTTCAAGGTATCTTGATTTTGTCCTTAATTTCATTGTTAACCCATTCATTGTTTAGTAACATGTTATTTAGCCTCCATGTTTTGTTCATTTTTAGTTTTTTTCTTGTGATTTCTAGTTTTATACTATTGTGGTCAGAGAAGGTGCTTGATATTTAATTCTTCTTAAATTTATTGAGACTTGTCTTTTGTCCTAACATGTGGTCAATCATAGCAAATGTTCCATTTGCACTAGAAAATAATGTATATTCTACTGCTTTGGGATAAAATACTCTGAAACTATTAATTAAATCCATCTGGTCTAATGTGTCATGTAAGGCCTGTTTCCTTGTTTATTTTCTGTCTGGTAGATCTATTCATTGCTGTCAATGGGGTGTTAAAATTCTCTATTACTATATTATTGTCGATCTTTTCCACTATGTTCACCAATAATTGCTTTTTATAGTGGGGAGCTCCTATATTGGGTGCATAATGATTACAAGCATTATGTCCTCTTATTGGATTGATCCCTTTATCATTTGTAGTGTTCTTTGTCTCCTAACATAGCCTTTCTTTTCATTTTTATTTTTATGAAATATAATTTCCATTCCTTCACTTTAACTGTGTGTGTTTGTCTTTTTATCTGAAGTGGGACTCTTGTTTTTTTATGCATTCAGCTAAACTTTAGATTAGTATATTTAATCCATTTACATTTAAAGTAATTATTTATAGATATGTATTTATTGCCATTTTATTATACATATTTATGTTCCTCTTTTTTTTTTTTCCTTCTTCTTAAAGAAACCCCTTTAACATTTCTTGTAATACTGGTCTGGTAGTGATGAACTCCTTTAGGCTTTTCTTATCTGAGGAGCTCTTTATTTCTCCTGCAATGTTTATTTATTTATTTATTTAAATTTTATCTTTATTGTTGAAAGTGTTACAGATACCCCCCTTTGTTGTTGGTGGTGGTTTTTTTTTTTCCCCATTGACCCGCCCCACCCCACACCCACTCTTTCCAGGGCCTTCACTACTATTATCTGTGTCCATGGGCTATGCATATATGCATGTAAGTTCCCCATTTAATCACTCCCCACCTACCCACTCAGCCCCACCTTCCCTCTGAAATCTGTCGATGTATTCCATGCTTCTGTGTTTCTGGATCTATTTTGTTCCTTAGATTCCACATATTAATGAGATCCTGTGATACTTATATTTCTCTGACTTGCTTATTTCATTTAGTATAATATTCTCCAGATCAATCTATGCTATTGCAAATGGTCAGAGTTTTTTTTTCTTCTTTTTTACAACTATATAGTATTCCATTATGTAAATGTACCATGATAGCCTTGCTGGGTAGAGTAATCTTGGTTGTAATCCTTGTTTTTAATCACTTTGAATATTTCATGCCAATCCCTTTTGGCCTCAAAATTTTTTGTTGAGAAGTTTTCTGACAATCTAATAGAAGCTCCCTCATATATAACTGTCTTTCTTTTGCTGCTTTTAAGATTCTCTCTTTGTCTCTAATCTTTACCATATTAATTGTGATATATCTTGGTGTGGCTTCTTATGGTTCATCCTTTTTGGGACTCTGCATTTCCTGTATTTCTGTGTCTTTTTCCTTTATTATATTAGAGAGTTTTTAGTAATTATTTCTTGAATTTGGTTCTCATTCCCTTTTCTCTCTTTTCTCTTTCTGGTACCCCTATGATGTAAATATTGTAATACTTTGTGTTTTCCCAGAGATCCCTTGAGCTATTCTCATTATTTTTTTTTTCTTTTTACTGTTTTGAGTGGGTGTTTTCTGCTACCTTGTCTTCCAAATCACTGATTTGATTCTCTGCTTCATCTAATCTTCTGTTGATTTCTTTTAAAGTATTCTTCATTTCAGATATTGTATTCCTCATTTTGACAGTTTTTTTTTTAATGATTTCTGTGTCCCTCTTATGCTACTGCCTCTTTGTTGAGTTCTCACTGAGTTCAGACATTCTTCTCCTAAGTTCTTTGAGCATCTTCATAGCCATTCTTTTAACACTGTGTGTGGTAGATGGCTTGCCTCCATTTCATATTCTTCTGTTTCAGTCTCACTCTGTGTGCCTCTGGTACCCGCAAGGTTGCCTGGAATTCCTTGAGAGTTTTTCAAGAAAAGTTGCAAAGCTGGGCCTGGCTGATCATCACTGACAGAGCCCACATGGGATGATTTTGACTTCCCGTTTTGGCTGCTTTTTTTGTATTTGTTCTGCATATTAGGTGGTTCTTCTATGTCTCTTAGTCCTGGTATGGAGACCTTACATAGTAGACGTCATGTGGGGCCCATTGGCACAGTCTCCCTAATCACCTGCGCCAGATGCTTCAGGAGTTTCCCTTGTGTGGGTTATGTCAGCCCAACTGTTATAGTTCAGTCTTGATTGTTGTTGGCTTATCTGTGAGTGTGGATGACTATCAGGCTGGATGACTGTGAGGATTGACAGTGACCACAGTATAGGAGCTGTTGTGTGGGGACTGACCCAATGAAATAGAATCTTCTCCAGCAGCATCTGGTGCTTGCTGAGACCTTCCATTGGGTGTGTCACTTGTTGAGCTAATTGAGTCGTGCTCTGATATGGTCTGAAGCCAACTACCAGGAATATTGATTCTGGAGTCTCTTGGCAGGGACTTGTGTGATGATCAATGTCAGACGCTGTCTGACTGGCCCTTGGCTTCCTGTTAGGAGCTACAAAGTGTTCCACTGTTGGTAACTTGGCCTGGGTGTGCATGAGGGTGGGGGTGGCTAGTGTTATACTGTGATCAGCTGCCTCCAGTACTGGCCTGGCGCAGGTCAGCAAAAGACTCATGGCACCCCGAAATCTGCTGTGACTGCCAGCTGAAAGAGCCTCAGATGATATGTCAGTTGTGTGAGGCAGGTTCTCAGTAAGTCACCAGGTAGGGTTGAGTAGTGTTCACCAGGTTAATACAGATAACTCAATACAAGTGCTAGGTCTGAGGCCACTTAGCAAAAGTCTCAAGGTAATCCAAGGTCAGGCACCACTGGCATGTGGCCTGTAGACCTTTTGCAATTTGGTGGGGGCTCAAAAAGTCATTAGGGTAGAACTAATAGAGTTCATCTGGCAAGAACAGATTAGTATTTGGCTGTGTGAAGGGAGGGCTCTGCACAAGAATGGTAGCACCGGTCAGACATGCAGGAAGATGTCCTTCTCTCTAAAGCCACTCAACTCAGCCTCTCCCTATGTATCTCTAGCACTACCACTTCCTTGCCACCCCATTCCCCCCCCCAATTTTGCCCAGAATTCCTCAAGATTTTTCAAGAAAGACTGCAACATGGACTGAGGCTGGCCACCACTAGCAGATCCCAGAACTGTGTGCAAGTTTGGCAGGGCATGGCTGTAAGGTGTCAGCAGGGGAAGACAAGTGCAGCTCCTTGGGCTGAGTACATTGTGGTGGAAGGGTGGGGGGTGCGAGGGAAGGGGGAAGGGTGGCCAACACAGGAACGGTTGGACTGGCCAGCATGTGGTGAAAACAGCCCTTGACATAAAACTACACAACTCAGTCTCACCTTGTGTGCCCCTGGCATCCCCAAGATTGCCTGGAATTCCTTGAGAGTTTTTCAAGAAAAGCTGCAAGGCCAGGCCAGGCTAATAATCACTGATAGAGCCCACAGGGTTGCAAGCTTAGCAAGGTGGGCCTTGTGTAGTCAGGAGGGTGTGGCAAGCATAGCTCCTCAGGCTGATGTCCTAAAGAGGGAAGTGCTTGATCTAGAAAAGGATCGCCTCTGTAGATGGTGTGGGAGAGAGACTTAACAACGGGACTTTGGTGGTTGCCCCTGTGGTCCGCTCCCATAGCCATACAATTCAGTCTCTCCCTTTGTGACTCTCCCTTCCATGCCACCATCTCTCCACTGGAGCCCAATTGAGAGCAATATTTTGTGTGTTGGCTCTTTCAGAAGACACCTGGTTTTCCAGCAATCTCCCATCTCACCTAAGTGGGTGAAATTCTTACTGATTTTCACAGCCAGATGTTCTATGAGTTCCTTCTCTGCCCTGGTGCTCAGCATGAGGTTGAGACCCCTCACTCCAGCTAAGCTATCCTTCTAGAGTCACAATCACTGCATGTGGGTGCAGGGCAGCAGTCCTTTTCGTATCGTCACTGCTCCTACCAGTCTCAGTGTGACTTCTTCTGTAAATATTTGGTTATAAGACTTCTGCTCAGCTAGTCTTCAGATGGTTATTCAGGCTGATTGTTTTGTACTTTAGTTGTAGTTTTGATGTGGCCCTGGGAGAAGGTGCATGTGCACCTACTATGCCATCTTGGATCTCCTCCTAAGGTGTCATATATCTCAAGAATTCTCCTTTTATTAATGTGAAATTAGTCTGCCATAATTATTTTTTCTGAGTGTCCTGTCTGTTTCTGAGCATTTATATCTTAATGCCTTGGTTGACAGCTGATATTATAAATAGGATTGAATTTTGTGGGAAATAACGTATTTTTTTAAATGCTCAAAATGATAGTCTGGGCAAGTTTTTTTGTGTGTGTGTGTGTGTTTTTTTTTTTTATAGAGTACAGCCAGAATCCTACTGTTTTTCAATTTGTTTAAATTTAGTAGCTTAGAAAACATATGTATATGTTCCATTGAAGATAAAGGATATCATTATTTTTAGTCTATTACAAAGAAGATCACATTTTCTCTTAAATATCTTAATATAAAGTAATTTAAATACAATTTCTACATAAATCATTTTTAAGAGATTGGCTGTCAAGTGCATTTTTTAAGTGCATAAGAACCAATAAGACTTTGCAAATTTTGTTATATTCTAAGCTTGAAATGTACTTGAAGATGTCAGTTTTTAAACAACACTTTGAGAAGTAGTTAGCTTAAAAGTATAGCAATTCAGAGCACACTGAGCATGATTTTGAAGAGTAAAATCTTCATATACTTAAAAGTTGACAGATCCACTACAATTAGGAGACAAGCAGGTAAAATCCCTACTTGTGAACATTTTTTCCCCTAACCAAAGAATAATTCTGAGCTATGAAAACCTCCAACAAATCCTTACTCCTTTCAGCTCCCAAATCTACTATACAGAAATTCTCCCAATTTTCTTATGCAGTAATATACAGACACAGAATAATAGCACTGTAATCTATTGCCCCTGGTCTTAAGGATGAATAAAGCAGGTAAGGAAAAATGCCAGGACTGAAATATCTTTTCTTTTCAAGACTGGAGTGCATATGTGTGCACCAAACATACATGCATGCACAGATTTACCCATTTGTTTGAGTGTTACAATTAGAAAGGAGAGGGGGAAATGAATTAAAGCTTTCTTCCCAGATCCTACCACCATTTCCAATATTTTGGATCATTTCTAACTACATTACACTGTTGTGAAAAGGCTTGTCAATGTGCCTCACACTTTGACAGGCAGGATGCTGTTATGTGGAAGTTGTGCCCTCTCTACAAGAACCTGGATATTGAAGTGTTGGCAATTTTTGTCTTGCTGTTTTCAATGGATTGAGCTTTGTAATCATATACTAGTAGATGGATTGGATTAAATTCACAAATGAATGAAGTGTTAACTTCCTACTGCTTATTATTTTTGTACCACAATAAAGGCATTTCATGGCTTATTGTCAGTTTTCACATATACTAGAAAGAATTACTGCTCCCCCACCATCTCTGTAAACTCTCTCCAGCAACATTTTTAGAATAATGTCATTTCCTCCTGGATTCAACATACCCTTGAGGCCCACTTCCCTTACATTTACACGAATTCCTACACCAGTGGGATTCCTTGGCCTGGCTTGCAGGATCTGGCCAAAACTGGCTCCCCAACATCTCCCGAGGGGTTCCGGATTGAGAGAGGGTGTAGGCCAGGCCTAGGGACCTCACAGGTGCTTAATGGGGGCCTGGGAGAGACACAGGAGGTTGACCAGCCAGAGAGGGATCATGGGAAGACTTGGGTCCCACCCAACTTGTTCAGTCCTGATCAGCTGTTCCCCAGCAGCAACTAACCTATCAGTTGGAGCGTCTGCCCCCTGGTAGTTAGTACATGTCATAGCAAGCAGTTGAGCAGTCTTAGCATATCATTAGCATTTTACTCTTTGATTGGTTAAATGGCCAACTGGTAGACAGGACACTTATATAGTAGGCTTTTATTATGTAGGATTGCAGGAGCAGTGCCCACCATTCTATTTAGAGAGTGTATCTTCCCCAGCCCATCCAGGTGCTAGATGGAAGATGTGAAGTTGCTATTCCTTTTATTGGTCTCGGTACCAAATTATATGACCACACTTATGATTGCCACTTTCAAAATTAAAAGAGACAGGATAAATGATACACACTTTGGGTTGGAAGGATTGCATTCAAATCCATTCTCTGCCACTTCCATGTTGTGGTCCTGGGCTGCTGCTTAATCGCTAAGAATTTGTTTCCTCATTGGTCACATGTGAAAAATAAACCTCCTTCCACAGGGTATTTGAGGAGATTGCAAACTAATACAGGAGATTCCTATTTCATTAGTTTTAATTTGAAATTATACTATTCTTTATTACATCCCTAACTGCCTGTAAGTGGTGCAAAGTGGCAAGAAGAGCTGCTTCACGGGTGGGCAGAGTAAACTGCAACCTCTGCTGACTGATTTTAGGGCTCTCCACTATGGTTGAATAGCATCCCATTGCCTACACCCATGGTCGGCAAACTGCAGCTCTTGAGCCACATGTGGCTCTTTGGCCCCTTGAGTGCGGCTTTTCCACAAAATACCACATCCTGGGTGAGTCTATTTTGAAATGGCATTAGAAGAAGTTTACGTTTAAAAATTTGGCTCTCAAAGGAAATTTCAGTCGTTGTACTGTTGATATTTGGCTCTGTTTTCTAATGTGTTTGCCGACCACTGGCCTACACTGCACCCCAGACCAATTCAGTGAGTGTCTCTGTAAGTGGATCCCAGACATAAGGATGTTTAAAAGCTCCCCAGGTGATCACAATGTGCAGCCAAATCTGAAAACTGCTGCTTTAAGGGGATTTGAAAGTCTCCATTTCTTCCAACCAATGATACCTGGCATTCAACAACCTGTACTTCATTCTTTTTGCTTAAACAAAAAAAGGGACTAAAGCATCATGCTAAAAGTATGTTTGCCTTAGTAGGAATTAGGTTATTAAGTTCTCTCCAAAGAGCCTGTTTTAGCAGGTGGGTACAGGGGTGGGAAAGAGAACCCAGGTTTCTAGATGTCTGAGGATAGGAGCAGTTCCCACAGGTAAACAAATGGGACGAAGGTAATAGAAAGCCTTGTAATTTCATGCTACCTGTTGCTTTTGGAAATTAGTCCTGGCAAAAATACCACCAGCGCTGATTGACTTTACTGAAGGCTCGGAAAGATGACCCTGATTGGTCATTATTCTTAAAAACTTGCTACATCTTCAAAATGTGGAATGGGGGAGAGGGAGCTCATTCATTTGTACTCACTGTTACCAAAATTACTTTGCATATATGTAAAGATATTTTTACATATATAGATGTATATAGATATTTTTAAAGAAGCAGTATTTTAAAAAGAATAGACTGAGACACTCCATATTAAAAACTTTCTGACCTCCTTTCAACAAATGGTCCTTGGAGAGCTAGACAAAGACACAGGGGACACATGCAGAAGAAGGAAGTTGGACCCTTCACAACACATACAAAAAGTAAAATGGATTAACAACCTAAATGTGATAGCTCAACTAGGAAACTCATAGAAGAATTCTAAAACATGGCCTTGGATTTGGCATCAGATTCTTAGATATGACACTACAAACATAAGCAACAAAAGAAAAAATAGATAACTTAGACTTTCATGAAAATAAGCATCTTTTGTGAATCAAAGATACTATCAAGAAAGTGAAAAGACAGCCCACAGAATGGAAGAAAATATTTGTAAATCATGTAACTGATAAGAGTCTAATTTCCAGACTATATAAAGAGAACTTTTAGAATTGAACTAAAAAGGACAAACAACCTAGTTTTTAAAAGGGACAAAAGATTTGAATAGACATTTCTCCAAAGAAGGTATACAAATGTCCCATAAGCACATTGAAATAATATTCAACATCATGAGTATAGGGAAGTGCAAATGCAAACCACAAGATAACACTTCTTACCTGTTGCGATGGTCACATTAATTGAAAAATAGGAAAATTACAAGTGTTGTAAAAAAAAAAAAAAAACGTGGGAGGGAATCCAAGATAGAAGCATAGGTAAACACCTACAGTGCTGCCTCGCACAACAATTTCAAAACTACAACTAAAAGACAGAAGGGACATCATTCAGAACCACAGGAAAGCTGGCTGAGTGGAAATTCTATAACTAGAGGGAAAGAGAGGGGCTCACAGAGACCCAAAGGAGCTGCAAAAAGCTGAGCTACAGAGATGTGCGCGTGGAGAGAGCTGGTGCTGGAGAACCTGGCTGGCTTTCTCTGGCGTGAGGAAGACAGAGACTCTCAAAGGCATTGAACTCCTTATCCTATGACACTAAAACCCAAATCCAGCCAAAACTAATACGGGGGGAGTTTGGACTGTGAAAAGGGAGAAGTGCACGGAAATTTAGGGGAGTCGCAAAAGATCAAAAGGCTGGTGGCGCGCAGGGCACTGTGCACAGAGGACCAACTGCTGATTATGCCGCTGGCTTTCACGAGTGGGCGGGAGACAGACCCTCCCAACCTCGTCACTTCTAACTCCACTAAACCCCAGTTTCGGGCAAAACCCTGGGGACCCAGACTCATATGGTCCTGGAGTGCAGGGGAACCAGAGGGGCAGCAGTCTAGAGGCACTGCGAGAGAGCGCATGAGCGTACAGGGACCACTCCAGCAATTACCCAGTCACGTGAGACTCAGGGACCATGGGGGGCAGAGCCGACTGGAAGGCAAGGGGCCCCTTAAGCCCTGAGACTCCACCCATCCCAAGCTCAACAGAGAGGCTTTTGCAGTTTTGCAAGTCTGGTATCATAAGGCTGAATCCAACACAGAGGTTCTCCCAGCATAGTGAAAATGCCGAGACAAGGGAAGGGATCACAAACAAAAGAAATGGAGGAAAACAAATGACTGGATATAGAGTTCAAAACCACGCTTATAAGGTTTTTCAAGAATACCCTAGAAAAGTTGGATAAAGATAGTGAGACACAAGAGGAGATGAAAAAGAACCAACTAGAGATGGAAAAGGACCACTAGAGATGAAAAAGGACCAACTAGAAATTAAACATACACTGACTGAAATAAAAAATACAGAGACCTAACAGCAGACTAGAGAAAGGCAAGAATCAAGTGAAATTTTTGAAATATAAAGAATCAAAAAACACTCAACTGGAAAAGCAAGAAGAAAATAGAATCCAAAAATATGAAGATAATGTAAGGAGCCTCTGGGACAGCTTCAAGCATACCAACATCAGAATTGTGGGGGTGCCAGAAGAAGAGAGAGAGCAAGATACTGAAAACCTATTTAAAAAATAATGACTGAAAACTTTCCACATCTGGTAGAAGAAATAGACTTAGACCCCATATAAAAGGAATCCAAAGAAGACCACACCAAGACACATCATAATTAAAATACCAAGAGCAAATATTAAAAGCCGCAAGAGAAAAACAGTTCATTACCTATAAGGGAGCACCCATATGACTGTCAGCTGATTTCTCTACAGAAATGATGCAGGCCAGACGGGAGTGGCAAGAAATATTCAACGTGATGAATAGCAAGAACCTACAACCAAGAATACTCTATCCAGCAAAGCTATCATTCAGAATTGAAGGGCAGTTAAAGAGCTTCACAGATAAGAAAAAGCTGAAGGAGTTCATCAACTCCAAACCAGTATTATATGAAATGCTGAAAGGTACTCTTTTAGAAGAGGAAGAAGAAAAAGGTAAAAGACAAAAAATTATGAACAACAAATACATATCTATCAACAAGTGAATCTAAAAATTAAGTGAATTAAAAATGTGATCAACAGAATAAACTGGTGAATATAATAGAAGCAGGAGCACAGAAAGGGAGTGGACTGATAATTCTCAGGGAAAAGGGGTGAGGAGTGTACAGGGAGAAACTGGACAAAAATCATACATCTATGGATGAGGGCAACGGGAGGGAGGTAAGGGTGGGAGCTGGGTGGAGGGGAGGTATGGGGGGAAAAAAAGAGAAACAAATGTAATAATCTGAATAATAAAGATTTAATTAAAAAAAACAAATGTGGGAAATTGGAATCCTCATAAACTGTGGTAAAATGGCATAGCCACTATGGAAAGTAATTTGGCAGTTCCTCAGAAGTTACATAGAATTACTGTATGACCCAGAAATTCCACTCCTAGGTATGTAACTAAGAGAATTGACCTCAAGCATTCAAACAAAAACATTTTCATTGCAGCATTCTGCATACAAGCCAACAACTGGGAACAACACTAATGTCTGTCATTTGATGAAGAGATAAATACTATGTAGTTTATGTATATTATTGAGTATTACTCATCCAAAAAAGGAATGAGTACTAATACATGTTACAACATGAATGAATCCTGAAGAAATTGTGCTAAGTCAGTGATTTTCAACTTTTTTCATCTCAGGGCACACAGAAACTAATTACTAAATTCTTTGGCACACCAAAATATATCTTTTTTTTTTTTTTTTTTTTTTTTGCCGATCTGACAAAAAAAGGTATAATTTTAATTGATTTAAAAAAAAAAAAAAAACCATAATAATTACCAACACTTTTTGCTTCAAAGTGACTTAAAAAAAATCAGGTGCCTATACTTGTATATAAGGATTTCTGATACCAAGAGTTAACCAATCAGACACAACCTTATTATGCAACTCTATGTATGACCTGTATACAGGGTGGGGGAAAAGTCAGCTTATAGTAGTGAGTATTCCAATTAATAAAGCTATTGTAGTAATTATAACCTGTATATCTTTTTTGCATATGAACAACTATAAACCTATATTTGCCACCCCTGTATTTACCATTCAAGAGAAGACATTTATACCAGATGGCTATTGTATGTTGCTCTGTTTTGTTTAGTTTTGTTTTGACAATTGAATGGAAAAGAGGTCAGTGCCCCTGACCAAATCATCAGGTATTGCATCTTTTAAAAATTCTTGCAGCCAGGTGCCCTGGTTGAAAATTCCTGTGCTAAGTGAAAGAAACCAGTCACTAAAGACCACATATTATATGATTCATTTCCTTCACATGTAATGTCCAGAACAGGTAAGTCCATAGAGACAGAACACAGATAAATGGTTGCCAGGGGCTGAGAGGAGGAGGGAATGGAGAGTGGCTATGTGGTATCTTTTGGAATGCTGAAACTCTTCTAGAATGGTGATGGTTGTATAACATTGTGAATGTACTAAGAACCACTGATTGTTCACTTTAAAAATGATTAAAATGGTGAACTTTATGTCATGTGAATTTTATCTCAATTAAAAAAATACTTCTCTGACCCTATCTCTCATTCTCTACTAGTAGTCTTACACCAATCACTTAGCCATTGCTGGAGAGTCTTGTTCCATCAGTTATCCTTTGTAGCAATTCCACTCTCATCATATACTTTTTTCTCTCCAATGTCATGCTTCTGCAGTCATCTACACCTGCCTTCCATTCATCACTCCTCAGGTTTTGGTCCCCAACAGAGCCCAAGGCATTGTGGCAGACATGAAAAGCCTCCATCTACAGATTTCTCACCAGACTAGGGAAGCTCTGCATTTGCCCAAACAGGTGCTTCTTGCTTACCCAAAGGGCCTTTCAGAAATTAGAAATGGGTTTCCAGTGTGGTCCTGCCACACAGCTAGATTCATCTACCACAGCATCACCAGGGAATGTTAATTTTGGGGAACAGGTGGAAGAACTCTCCTAGCATTTTCCGGCAGGCACAGGGGATTCCTGCACACTCAGTAGAGTGAAAGTCACACGTACAAAAATGTAAATTTGTGTGAGATGTAAGGCTGCTACTTGCAGAGCTTAAGTGCTTTTAATTCCGGGTAATAGATGGTGCTGATGGCTTTGGAGATTGATCTCTGAGCCTACCGAGGGCTCCAAAAGTAGAAGGAAGCTATATTCATCATTGTCTTAATTTTCTTTTTTTCCTCTTTTTTTTTTTGCAGAGGTCAGCAGAAACCAAATTTCTTTTTTCTTTTTAGATCAGTGTTAGTGTGATTATGATGATCCTGAAAGACCTGTATGAGGAGAATGCTGCAGTCTGAATTAAAAATAGCACTTTATATCCTCCCACACACAGCACTTGAGGGTTCTGAATGCCTTTTATAAATGCAGACTTTCTGCCTGGCTACATAAAAGAACCTGTCACTTCATTTCCATAACGAAGTCATTCCCAGGAGAATTCCATTGTTTTAGCAATAGAATTTTTGTAAAAGGCCTCTTATTTTGCCTGAAAAAAAGGTAACAAAAATGAACTTTTGAGAGCTTGTTCGACAAAACAATTAAGGAGCTAGAAATTTTCTTCTTTCTTGATATATTAGGAGTTGTAAATGTGAGAATCTTCTGCGTCTTGATATTAGATAAACCCCCTAAACCTGGCAGGTGCAGGGGGAGGGGAGAACACCTGTTATTCTTTCTTTTGATAGAAATGGGGATGGGCCTTTCCCTGAGAAGGTGCGACTAGAGCCTGGTGATAAATGGGTGGTGCTAATTCTAAAGAGTTTTAAATATTTATTTTGAAACAGATGTAGGAAACTTTTAGAATGCTCAGTCTGTAAATAAATTACATAGGATTTTTTCATGAAACATGATCAATCATCAGGTATTTTAAATTTTGGGACCATATTTTGCTAGGGTCCGTTACTGGAAAAGTTCTAGTTTATACCCTCCCCTCCCCTCTTTATTTGAATTTACAACATTGTAGCAAGTAGAATGGTGTTTCCTTTATATACTGTTACTGGAAACTGGCTCAAGTAGGCATACGTGCATGTGCTTGCTTTCAGCACCCTCTCCTCTCCACACTCCCCCCACACCATCCACACAATGATCTTCGTTCCAAAGAAGATACCAAACCTTCCACTCCACATTCATAGAACAAGAATCATTGCATTTCTTGGTACTTCTCCAGCACCAAGTAACCCACATCAAAGTATACCTGTCTTTGGTGTTTCGACAGGTAATCCCTGAACTTAATGCCAAGTGGCATTTCTGTTACATGCTGTTCATAGCCCAAACCATTAGAATCTCAGTTTTAAGCTAGAATAGTTTCATTAAGCCTCCTCTCGAAGGAGAGAAGTTTTCAATAGTGCCTTTGTCTTGCAATATTCTTTTTTTCTGACTCTATCAGAACACTGTAATATTTAAACAAGGAGGCAGCTGCCTGGATTAGTATCAAAAAAGAGGTTAAAATATAGAGTTGTTATATATTTTTGGCTTTTAATTTAATAAAACAGACAAAAAGAAGATACAAGCTTGAGTAATGATACTATAACTTACAAAGTATGATTAGAGAGAGGTCCTGTTTGTAGCTACACTTTTACATAGTTATATTTATTTTATTTTTTTTAGACATTCTCTTTTTAATATATATTATTGATTTCAGAGAAAGAAGAGGGAGATAGAAACATCAGTGAGGAAAGGGAATCATTGATCAGCTGCTTCCTGCACATTGCCTACTGGGGATCAAGCCAGCAACCTGGGCATGTGCCCTGAGTGGGAATTGAACCATGACTTCCTGGTTTCATAGATTGATGCTCAAACACTTAGCCACACCTGTTGGGCCATAGTTATATTTCATTAGGTAAAAAAGTACTGAGACTTTGTTAGATTGCTTCCAGAGTTCTGAATACCATTGGTGATTTCTCTTACTTGTATTTATCCAAAAGGATGATCTGGGGGTGGAGGAGTACTAACTGATCTTTTTTTTACTTTGACTCACCTTTGGGTAATTTGTGAAGTGAGGCCAAATAAAATACTTGAGAATACTATCATATAACTCCTAATATGATGGCAACAGAGAATGAGAGGAAATATTTAAGTTTATTAGGATTTCTACTAATTTTACTTTTTAAAGGAAACCAAACAGAGCAGAAATGGAAGGAAATTTAAAGTCAGGAGACTTCACAGTGGCTCCTCTGGGACCTTAACAGCTCATGATGAACAAATACTTTATAACAATGAACCCAAGAAGCACAGACAGTCCTTCCCCTTCCTTCCAGGCACTTGGACACCCGAAGGAACCACTGCCCTTCTGGAGTAGCATGGACAACCCCCCCGCCCCCCACCCCCCAGCTCCCAGCTCCCAGCTCCCAGGGAGGAGGTATGTGAAGACTCGGCTGCCTGATAGCTGTAACCCCGGGCATGTGTGGTGTCCAGGGTCTTGATCCACATTCTTGTTAGGCTTTAGCAACCCACTTGGGATCAGGGTATTAAACAAATAAGGCCAGGAAAGAATTGTCAATAAGAAGCACCTGTAAAAATCTTAATTTCCAGAAGATGTCATTCTCTGGCTGTTCAATACAGATAAGCTATTTCTTAATGTGGATTTTCATCTTATTCCTGATATAC
Organism: Lasiurus borealis; assembly: GCA_004026805.1. Lineage (NCBI taxonomy): Eukaryota > Metazoa > Chordata > Mammalia > Chiroptera > Vespertilionidae > Lasiurus > Lasiurus borealis. The sequence continues at coordinate 53,609 of PVJN01009475.1, forward strand.
AGACATACTTTTTCCTGGATGCATAATTATATTCCTTAGCAAACTTCGCTTTCTACCAGTAAGGAGATGGGAGCTGCATACAAGTATAGACACCTGCCGAGTCTAAATATGTGTGGATAAAGCCTTGCCTTTATGTGATAAGCTGTGCTAGTCATAGGAATAGTGGCATAGATTGACAGGAATTACAGTTTTTAAAAAGGTTGATCATAGTATTTTTGAGCATATTTATCTCTTTGATTATGTGTTCTTTAGGCAGATACTAATTTTAAGTTTTCTTTTAATTTTTTATTATTATTTATCATTTCCATCTAAACACAATCCAGCTAATAGCAGTAGAAAATGTTCCCATTGCATGCTTGATACCCAAGGATTGCCAGTGTGGAAAAATATTGTACAATGGCAAGAGCACACAAATCACTGAATGTTAATTGACCAGATATTGCATGATAGGAATGAGTTAATTGTATTTTTTCAGAAAACCTTAGGTTTGGGCTTCATCTCACCCTTCACCTTCCTCCACTTCTCCTGGAAATCCGACTAAATGCTCCTACTCTCAGGAAAGTTCTGTGTTGCCCTTGCCCTCCCTGTGGCAGGAAGGGGCATTTCGGTTTCCATGACTCACATACAGGCTCCTTTGTGAGCAGGGCCAGGTCGGGCTCTGCACCCTGCAGGGCTGAGCTGCTCATCCAGAGGAAGCATTTGTGAGCTATGCCAGTCCCAGTAGCCCTGGCTGCTTCTCCTCAGAAAGAAAATACAGAGTCAGCTTTAGTCTTGGGTTGGAAAAACAGGCTCTTGCAGAGGATTTCATTGATTGACTGCGCAGTTTCCATCTTGGCTTATGTAATGTTTTTTCTTAATGTAATGGTGTATCTTAAGGAAAAGGAATAAAAACACATACTCACAAAAGTATTTCTGATTAAGTTGTATGTAGCATAGGAGGACGGAAGAAAGAAGATAGGAAAAGTAGGACTTGAACAGGTCTTGGTAGGTATTACTTGAATTTTAACATGTAGAAGAGAAATGTGAGCTTTCAGAGATGAAAAGAGAAATGGGATTTGGCTGGTACAACATGCATGAGGGGAGAAGTAGGAGATGAAGTTGGAAAAGCATGTTGGGGCCAGATTGTGAAGGTCTTAAACATCAGATTTTAGAAGATTTGCAGCAAGCTGTAGGAACCAGCACCAAGGTATGGCATGGGGAAGTTGAATTGTGTAATCTGCTTTAGGAAGTCTGGTCCAGGAAAGATGACTCAGATGGTTTGGAGGGAGAATAATGAAGGCAAGCAGACCAATGAGCAGGCTTCTGTGCGAGGAGTAGATCTGACCCAGCATGTGGTGTGGGAATAGAGTGCGGGCTTGTGAGGACTTGACAACTGATGGATACAGGGGAAAGAGAAGACAATGACGCTGTTAGCATGGATTAGAAATAAAAGAGGAGGACTGGCTTTAAGGAAAAAAATGTGAGGAATTTTGAAATAGGCATATTTATTTTTATACTGCATATATCCAGCAGCCTGTGAAGGGAGATGATGGGCCCAGATACAGATTAAGAACTATATGCAGTAAAAGGAAATTGTCATAGAAAGAAAAGAGGGAGCATTGAGCATAGAAACTTGGGGAATACATAGCCTTGGGTTGGAGGAAGGACAGGAGGGACGAAAGCCGAGGAACTAGCAGCAAAGTGAGGTAAGGAACCCCACAATAGTACCATCTCCAAGTAACCAGGAGTACTAGGATATTTTGGTACCAGAGACAAAACTCAAAAGTAATTTAAGCAAAAAATAAAAATAAAAATAAAAAATAATTCATTGTATCCTAAATGCATTAGCTTTCCATTGTTGCAGAACAAATTACCATAAATTTAGTCACTTAAAACAATATCTATGTTATTCTCACAGTTTCTGCAGGTCAGAAGTCTAGCCACAGCTTAGCTGGATTCCCCACTCAGGGTTTCATAACACTGAAATCAAAGTGCTGGCCAGACTGCATTCTCCTCAGGGGCTCACGGTTGTCTTTTGAGCTCACATGTTCATTGGCAGAATTTATTTCCTTGTGATTGTAGGGCTGAGGCCCCTGTTCTGTTGCTGACTGTGGGCGAGGCACCACTCTCAGCTCCTCCTCTCTTCTGGTCCTTGCCACATGGAGTTGCTCCCTCCTGCTACAGCCCTCTCCTGCTTGGAATCTGAGTCCAGGAACAACCTGTCTCCCTGGAGCCTCACCTGAATGGTCGCTAAACCCACCCTGGGTAATCTTTCTATTTTAAAGTCGATAGATTTAGGAGTTTAATTTTATCTACAAAATCCCTTCAGAACAGCAACATCCAGATTTGTGTTTGATTGAATAACTAGGAGGTGTGTGTGCCCTAGAGGGCAGGGCAGTTTGTGGGCCACTTTAGCATTTTGCCAGGGATAAATCTACATTTGGCATGGCTGGGTCCACAAGACCTCACTATTGTCAGGATTTAGTCCTTCTGTCTTTCAGCTTCGCTCCCTGCTGAGGAGCTTCCTTGTCATGTGGGCTTTCCTCACCAGGTGGTAAGAGCAGCTCTTTGTAGACCATGCTTCCCTGACCTCGATAGGACAGGACACCTTATTTCCTCAGATCAGCCAGTCTGAGAGGCTTTGATTGGCATGGCACTGATCACCTGCCAATCCCTAAGTCAATCATCATGGCCAGAGGGATGTGTAGTAGGTCTGATTCTCTAGACCTATTGTGTTAGATATTGTAAAAGAAGCCAGGTAGGAAAGAGCCACTGCATTTAGAAGACAGGAAGCCATCTGAAACAAAGAGAAGGTTTACTTAAAAATCAAAGAGTGGAAGTCAAACTCCAGGAGTTGAAGATGTGCCTGGGAAAATACCAACATTGAGTTTATACTATGTATTAATATGTTTGCTGGTGAACAGGAGAAAGGTGACAGCCATCTGGAAATGTACCAGGATATAGGGAAGGTCTTTCAGGAATAGCAATGGCTGATACCTTTGTAAGGAGTTTCCAGTAAAGGAAAAAGATGGACGGAGGGACAGAGGGCTGAATTGAACCTGACAGGACCTGAAGCCAATAGCAAGAGAACAGACTAAGACTCAAGGCTGAATGCCACCAAAAGTTTTCCTAGATTATCAAGAATGTGAGCCTTTTTGTTTTTGGCCGTCACCTCTTTGGAATAGACAGATAAGAGTCCTTCTAATGTAGCCCTCTGTAGAAAGTGATTAAATATACTCAAAGGATCCTTAGCCTCTGTCTAGTCCACAAAGACTTGCCTTTAGAGCCGGGGTTCTCTGGACCAACAGCATTAGCATCACCTGGGAACTGGTTAGAAATCCCACCCCTACTGAATCAGACAGTCTGGAGATAGGACTCAGCAACCTGGTTGAACAAGACCTCCAGGTTTTTCTGTTGGTGGTTCAGGTTTGAGAAGCTCTTCATACATCTCCCCTCCACAGACAAGGGTTTCCTTCATAATGGCTTTTGAAAAACTGTGAGGATCAAAGATATAGGTTCCTAGTGACCTGGGGTGCGGTATGGGTTGTCAATCTTGAAAGGAGATGGCAACTGTTCAAAAGCCACCCGGGACTAAAAATACAATGGGCCAGAAGAACAGAGGAGCGAGAGCTGAATTATAACTTAATTGTTCTCCAGTATATGGAGGGCTTTCATTTGGATGGTAGGCATAGGAGAAGCTCCAAGTCCCTGGAGGAGAGAGAAGCACTTAAATTATAGCTAGAGAGCGGTGGTTCCTTTGGAGTACAGCTTAAGCCGTAGAACAGGTTTTGGAAATGGATCATTTAATTTAAATTCAGGCTCTTCTAATAAACACTTTGAGGAGGCTGCGAAAGAAGGGCATGTCAAGGTTTCTTTCACCGAGGAGCTTAAAAGCTTTTCAAGCCTTCAAGACTTAAATAAATCCAGTGGAACATAAACAGACAATACAACTAAATGTGGAATTGAAAAGGACTTGGGTTAAAATGTGTGATAGAGACTGTAAATGCTGTGGGCAGTCAGGGGAAGGAGAAATTGGCACGGTGTCTTTTTCTCCTCTCGGGAAGAAGCTGTCTGCCAGGCGGAATTTCCAGGGTTGGTGTGGAGCTGCTGGACACCTCAGGTTCAAGAAGTCTTTTTCCTTGCCCTCCCTTGTCTTCTCAAGTTTTCTAAAAACACTTTTAAAAAAATGAATTTTGATTTTTTTTTTCAATTACAGTTGACATATTATATTAGGTAGGTGGATATAAATGCCATTTAAGGGCATGAGAGAAAAAAAATTGTTTATCTAGACGAAGCCAGCAAATTTAAAACTTAATGCAAAGTACTAAGAAGATTTTTTTTTCAGACATTTACATGTGATGTGATCTATTTTTAGTTCTTTTTGGAGAAGGTTTTCTTAACTCCAGCTGTGACATGCAGGTGTTAGCAGAGAGCTTCTTTTCCTTGTGATGATGGGGTGAGTGAGATGCATTAGAAGGCCAGAGTGGACCTCTGCTGTCACATCCGATTTACTACCTGCACTTATAGGATTCCTCTCCAGGAAACCAATAAGTGTGTGCTGCTCTGATGGGCCTGGCAGTCAGAAAGAAGAATCAGCTTTAAAAAAAAATTGAAATACAATTGACATGTAACATGATGTTAATTTCAGGTATACAACAATGATTCAATATGTCTATATATTGCAAAGCAGTCACCACAATTACTCTAGCTAATAACATAAAGTCTATGGCTCAATTCTTGATTTAAATCAAGGAGACCCAGTTGAAATGGCCAGAAAAAAAACACACACAAAAGCAAAACAAGAGGACGTAGAACTTAGTTGTTCATCTCTGGATGACATCCCCTAAGGACAGGCTGGTTCCTCTCCTTAGAAACCCCATGCCTGCTGGTTAACTTCCCCTCATCTTTCACTTCTCTGCTTAAATGTTACTTTTGTGAGAAAATCTTTCCGAGCCCCTCCTTCCTAAGGGGGTACCTACCCCATTATGAATGCAAACGACAGTGCTTATTTTTCCTTCACAATATCTGTTCAGTGTTCACATCTTACACAAAAACTAAAAAGAGTGTCCTAGGATTCTTTAATGCTGTCCCTGTGAGGCAAAGAGCTCCTTAATAGCATGGTTCTTGTCTGATTTGCTCACCACTGAAAATACAGAACCTGGTGGGTATGCTAAGCACCAAGTAAAATTTTGGCATGAATGAGTTAATTAATAAGCAAGCACTTGGGAGCTGTGTTCACTATGAAAGCATGGTTAATTATGTCGGCAGCAGACACCTCCATTCTCTCTTCTGTCCTAATTTCTTTCTCTCCAATTTTTAATTCTTTATTTTGAGGTAGAACTTGTCAGTGTTTTACCAATTCCACATCTAAGATTTGACATCACTCATTGTTGTCTCTCTCTCTCTCTTTTTTTTTTTTTCGATAAGGGACCACTTTTCTCTCTCAAAAATATTATACCCACCATGCTAATGCTGCAGCTGCTGCCTTTACTCAGCCTGTGCTCATTACTTTGAAAGGCCCTGGGGGGTAATTTATTTGGGGAGCAAACAGGACACCAGCACAGCACTTAGAATCCGTTTCCTATCATCCCCAACACCACACATTTGTGTTCCTTTACCTCAAGTATGTTCCTCAAGGACTCCCAAGTCAAAATAACTTGATCATACTGGCCTAGGAAAGGCTGTTTCTGGCTCTCTTCAAGAAAGGAAAAATTTAAAAAATCCAGGTGTGGAAAATATTAAAGATCAAAATATGAATAGGTCTTTTCTTTAAAAGCAACAAACACAAATGATCCAGTCCTTCCCCCGCAGGTCGTCTGTGCACCACAACTGTGTCTAAGTGCTATCCTTGGTGGGCGGAAATGGCAGACAGCCAAGTGGAAAATTTCACAGCCCCGCAAACCTCCAGCGCACTAAACACTGCAAACCAGCCACCCAAGGGAGTACTGTGGCTGGACCAGGTCATGATGCGCCTGCACACGCCTCTCACCACCTTCCTTCCACTCCCCCTTCCTCTTCCCTTTCTGCCCGGGGCCTTCAGTTTCTTGCTCCTTGAGATTCCAGACCTCAGCTTCCCTCAGCCCCTCCCTGAAAGAAGGAATCAGCCTGGTGGCCCTTGCTGAGGTTTGGAAGTTTGAGGGCCCCAGGGACTGTCAGTTGTTGATGGCTGGCCAAGGCTGGCTTTTATATTCTGGCTCAGAGCTCTTTAACAGGCTTATTATGACCACTGACAATGCTTTGTGTTTACATAGTGCCTTTCTTCTCAGGAACTGAATGCTTTGCAAGAGTGATCTTATTGATCTTCCCAACCACCCAGTGAGGTTTGAAAATGGCAAGAGGTCCCAGCTCCCTCCTTTCTGCAGAGAGTAAAACCAAAGGTTTATTTTGAGGCTGTGTTGCAAGTTTGCATCTCAGCTGGCATTGCCTCTGAAGTCTCCCAGAGCTGGCTTCAACTTCATGGGGGGCAGGGAGGAGCAGGGTGAAAGGTTGGCCATGGTATGCTGCTGTGTCTCCTGGGGCAAGAGCAAAACTATTGAATTTCTTTTTCACAAAAAGGTAGTAGAGAATGGTCTTTGTCTAATGATCAATTAGTCTAATTGATTGTGAACTTCATTTGCTGAGATAAAGAATGACTTGATGGTGCATTGACCTTTTCTTTCTCTTCCGTTCTATTCCCATGCTAGGTTTTCCTCACGTCTCTGTAAAAGAGGAAAGAACACGCCTGAGCCCAGGAGCGCTCCAGCTTCTCGTGGGAAGTCTCCATGGTGAAGGAAGGCTGGGGCTCCCGGTGAACCACGCACAGTGAATGTTGTAAGTTAACAGGAGCAGCGGCTTGCCTTGCCAGGAGTCGTGAAACATTGGATGTGGCTGAGTCAGATTGATGAAGGGGTGTTCATGTTAGTGCTAGGTGATCATCCAATTCATTTTTTTTTTAGGGGAGAGGTTCTGTTTTCATTTGTTGCAAACTTGCCTTTCTCTCAGCTGCTATGGAGCAGTTCTCACTTTCTCCTTCTGGAAGAAAGAGTGGGATACAGTGATTTTTTTCATTGTGGGAATGTTCTTGCTCCTGGTACAGTTCAGTAGTATCAAGTTTAAACAGCCTCACAGTTCTTTTAGGTTGATGGGTAGGGTTCACATTCTC
>PVJN01009476.1:0-60745 GCA_004026805.1 Lasiurus borealis
AACGAAAGAAATTGAGGAAAAGTAATGACTGGGTATAGAGTTCAAAACCACGGTTCTCAGGTTTTTCAAGAATTCCCAGAAAAGATGGATAAATTTAGCAAGACCCAAGAGGAGATGAAAAAGGACCTACTAGAAATTGAACATACACTGACTGAAATAAAAAATATTATACAGAGACCTAACAGCAAACTAGAGGAACGCAAGAATCAAGTCAAAGATTTGAAATACAAAAAGCAGAAAACACTCAACTGGAAAAGCAATAAGCAAAAAGAATTAAAAAAAAGTGAGGATTCTTTTTTCAAGGTGGTCTCTGCCTCCAAAGTCCTGTCAGGAACGGAGTTCCGGTTTGGGGGAGGCTGTCAGAGGTATTTGTGCCCTGCCATGGCCTGGCACCCATTGATCCCAGATTCACGGGGAGCAGAGTGGACTGCACCCAGACTGGAGCCATCAGGAAGGCAAGCTTCCAGCCACCAGCACAGTGGGGCGCAGGGATCAGTGCCATCAGCGAGGGTAGCATGTCCCGGATCCAGCAGTGATGGAAGAGGTCTCTGGGGACCCTTTTTTATAGCCTGTTTGCACCCCACAGTCCAGGTTTTTATCTTCCAACCATGTCAGGGTTTTTATCTTCCAAGCATGTCAGGGCTGCAAGTGTTCATCAGCAATTACCCAGGTGAACACGTGTCTAAACAGCAAGTCACTGCTAGTCGGTCGTCGCAGGCCAAGTCCTTATCGATGGGAAACACACGCTCAGGGTGGGGGTCGGCGTCCTGCTTACAACGCTTTCAGTATCAGGAAAATTAACCCAAACATTTTAAAACCTTTTCACCCTTTTCAGACTCTTTGACACGTTTCTATATGTGACTACCACACAGACAATGGGGTGGTGAGAGCATGGATGGGGACGGGAGGGAGCAGGAAGGGGGTTTATGGGGGAAAGGAAGGCCTATGTCATTCTTGTAACAATAAAGATTTTTAAAAAGAAAGAGTCAGCACCTCCTATTCACTCTCCTAGCACCCAGACCCCACTTTTCTCTCTCCCACCTCCATGTCACCCCTCACCTTCCCTCCTGGACTACAAATGCACAAACACAGCTGCAAACGGTTATTCTCCGGAGCATTGGAGGTCTTGCTCCCCAACAGTTGTCGGCAGTTTGGCTCCAATAAAATCTTATAAACATTCTCTCCATGTTTGGATATTTCTTAGACCAACGTGTTGTCCTTTCTTTTTTTACCACACACGTTCACACACGTTTCTTCCCGTGTGGAGAGGGAGGTGCACACGATTATAAACACCTGCTGCCTCCACAAGATGGTGGTGGTGACTCTAAGGAGTTCACACCTTTTGGTGTGGGGATGACGCTCCAACCTCTGCTTCCACCAGCCAAGCTCCATGTGTAAATGATGGAAACTATCCCTTGTGAGAGGCTGGGAAACAGAGGGCTTTAACACATGAACAGCAGGGAAGTTGAGGGTAATGTGTGCTTTCAGGACGCTGCTGTGTTTGTAAGAATGGCAGCAGGTTAGAGGCGGAGGCTGCGTACACACCGTCCAACCTAGCCTCTCCTGCCTCCTCACAGGCATATGTTAGAGTTTTGTGGAGGATCTGATTGTGGAAAATAACAAGGAGAATCTTTTCAGTCTCAAAATAAATGCATCATCCAGTGCAAATTCATATTCCCAAACCCACAAAGGAATATGGCCATCGAGGGTGAAGGAGAGCGAGAAGAGGCCTAATCCATGTGGCTCTGGGGCAGCATCCCTGGGTCCTCATCAAAACTCCAAGGCAGGAGGACTCTAAATCCTGGAAGCTGCCCCCAAAGGAATGGGGTCAGGATGACTGGTCTCAGGAAGGAGGGAGGAAGGAAGGGTCAGGTCAGGGCCCCTTATGGCCTGCATCCTGGATTCCTTTATCATCTGGGGTCGCCCCTAGGATGACAAGGTCAGGCATGCAGCCCAGGGCCCAGCGGCACCTTATATGCAGACGCCATGCAAATGGGGCTCTCCTCCTGCTCATAAAAGGGGGTCCTTGCCTGGCATGTTGGGGAGACATCCAGCACCCAAACACCTGAGACAGGACCCCAGCAATTCCACCATGGACTTGGTGCCAAGCTACGTTCTCCTCCTGATCATTTCTCAAGGTCATTGTCAGGAGTGGGGAGTGCTGAGCCCTGTGCCTATGCCTGTTTGTGCTTCCATGTGATTCTCAGTCCCCTGTGTCTCTGTGTTTGCAGGTGTCCAGTGTGAGGTGCAGTCGGTGGAGTCTGGAGGAGGCGTGGTGCTGCCTGAGGGGTCTCTGAGACTCTCCTGTGCAGCCTCTGGATTCACCTTCAGCAGCTATGACATGAGCTGGGTCCGCCAGGCTCCAGGAAAGGGGCTTGAGTGGGTCGCATACATTAGTGGTCCTAGTGGTAGTAGCATATACTACACCGACTCTGTGAAGGGCCGCTTCACCATCTCCTGAGACAACGCCAAGAACTCGCTGTTCCTGCAAATGAGCAGCCTGAGAGTCGAGGACACGGCCGTGTTTTACTGTGTGAGAGACACAGTGAGGGGAAGTCAGTGTGAGCCCAGACACTAACCTCCATGAGGAGGCAGCAGGGCTGGGCTGCAGGGAGCTCTCAGGACACCAGGGGACACTCAGGGCCCACAGCACAGAGAGCAGCTCCAAAAGTAGGGACAGAGGAGGGGGAGTGAAGGGCCTTCCTGTTGGGCCCAGGGATTTCCTCTCAAGCTCTCAGCTGCCTCCAGGGAAGGTTCTTCCTTCTCACGTTTTCACTGCAGACAACAGGGAGGAAGGGCATCTTGTAAACAGGTGACATGGCAGCAGGGAGCAGGGACTCTCATTCTCCAAGTCTTTTATTTTATGTTTCTGTTTCTCTGCAAGGAGACCATCCTCAGGGCTCTCCTCGTCCTGGGTTTTGGAAAAGTTCCCACCAAGAAAGACCCCAGCCCCTGTGTGCTGACCTCGGGCCTTTACTCCCACCTCGCCTCTTATAGGCCCACCTGTCTCCCCCTATCCCTGTCACCGACCCACCAGGACCACCCCGACCAGCATCAGCTCAGGACCTTACATCACAGCTCTCAGTCCTCCCTACCTGTTGGATGAAACACACAAGGGCTTTAATCTCACAGACACGAGTGGGTAGAACTGGTCTGTATTTTGAATTTGCAAAGGTTAAGAAAGTAATGCATAATAGATGAAGTAAGACTAGCACTGTTGATTATACATGGGTCAACTTCAGCAAGTCTGAGGAAACTCTCCAAAATGGAGAACAGAGTAAATTTTCGCCAAAATGTCCAGTGTCTGGAATGCAAGAGACCATAAAGCAGTGAAATAACTCCACATATAAAAGTCTAAGCAACTAAGCATCCGAAGAACCAAATGACCATTTGAACAGTTGCTATGACATGCACTGACCACCAGGGGGCAAACACTCAATGAAGGTGCTGCCCCATGGTGGTCAGTGCCCTCCCACAGTGTGAGCACAACTCAGGTGACTGACAGACAGCAGGCTCAATGATGGTGATCACAGCTGTGGTGGCACAATCCTCTCTGGTCTCTGCAGCAGCAGGTACTGAGTGATGGCAGGGGAGCAGGGCAGGGATGAGCTGGACAGGCGTGGAATTCATGCCTACCTCTTGGCACACTACCACATCCCTCAGGGACGTCAGGCAGCCAGTTTCAGTCCAATCCCCACAGGCCCCAAAGGGGTCCATAATTGTGAGAGGGTGCAGGCCAAGCTGAGAGACACACCTGTGCATGAAGCCGTGCCCCTCTCCTCTTGCTTATACATGGAATTGAAATCCAAAAAGAGGAGAGAGGGGCACCAAGGAAAATATTTGAAGAAATTATGGCAAATAGTTGTTCAGAATTTGATGTAAACAATAAAGACATCTAAGAACACCAAAGTGCAACATTAAATAAACAACATTAAATCAAGGCACAGTGAAGTCAAATTGGTAAAAAAGAAAAAAATGCCTAAGTCAGTAAAAAAAACAACCACCCATGAGTCAAGGAACAAGATGAATAAAAACATCAAAGGTCACATGAAAATCGACCAAAACCAGAAGACAATGGAGAGACGACTCAAAGAGCTGAAGAAACACGGAGAAGTCATCGACATAGAATTCAAAACTGGATGAAATCACAAAACATGAATTTTGTGAGATGCAGTGCATAGAGGAAAATGTACAGCATTAAATGCTTATCTTAGAAAAGAATAAAGATCTTTAAAGCAATCATCTCAGCCTCCACTTTAAAAAATTGGAAAGGAGTGAGAAGCAATTTGGGGGCAGAGATAAATGCATGTTCTCGCTGCCTCCCACAACCACGTGAAATGCACAACTAAAATGGAAAACAACCATCATTCCCGAATAGGCAGGTAAAGAAGACAGGGCATGGAGAGCTTTAGACAGGGTGGAGGTGGGGAGCAGGATGAGGAGCACCCTTGGGGTGAATGCCTTCATGTGATTCAACCTGTCTCTGCTCAATTGGTTCAGGTACCAACCCGGCAGCACAGACCATGCACTGACCGATGACACATCTGTGTGTGTAAGATGTGATGGGTAACACAACAAGGAGATTCATGCAGTCTCAAAATAAAAGCATCTTCCAGTGCAAATTCTTATTCCCAAACCCACAAAGCAGCATGGCCACCGTGGGTGAAGGAGAGCAAGAGGAAGCCCCATCCATGTGCCTCTGGATGCAGCACACCTGGATCTTCAAAGCAAGCTCAAGGAAGGAGGATTCTCAATCCTGGAAGCTGCTCTCAAAGGAATGGGGTCAGGGTGATAGGTCTCAGGAAAGGAAGGAGGGAGGGTCAGGACGGGACCCCTTGTGGCCAGCATCCTGCTGTCCTTTCCATCTGGGGTCGTCACTAGGATGACAAGGTCAGGCATGCAGCCCTGGGTCACAGCTGCACCTTATAGGCAGACTCCATGCAAATGGGGCTCTCCTCCTGCTAATAAAAATGGGCCCTTGCCAGCATGTTGGGGAGACACCCAGCACCCAAGCTCCTGAGACAGGACCCCAGAGGCTCCACCATGGACTTGGTGCCAAGCTGCGTTCTCCTCCTGATCATTTCTCAAGGTCATTGTCAGGAGTGGGGAGCGCTAAGCCCTGTGACTGCGCCTGTTTGTGCTTCCATGTGATTCTAAGTCCCCTGTGTCTCTGTGTTTGCAGGTGTCCAGTGTGAGGTGCCTCTGGTGGAGTCTGGGGGAGGCGTGGTACAGCCTGGAGGGTCTCTGAGACTCTCTTGTGCAGCCTCTGGATTCACCTTCAGCAGTTATGCCATGCACTGGGTCCGCCAGGCTCCAGGGAAGGGGCTGGAGTGGGTTTCTGCTATTGGTACTAGTGGTAACACATACTACGCCGACTCTGTGAAGGGCCGCTTCACCATCTCCAGAGACAACGCCAAGAACTCGCTGTACCTGCAAATGAACAGCCTGAGAGCCGAGGACTCGGCCGTGTATTACTGTGCAAGTGAAACACAGTGAGGCGAAGTCAGTGTGAGGCCAGACACTAAACTCCCTGCCGAGGCTTTGACCACCAGGGGGCACTCAGGGCCCCTGAACCCAAGGATCATCCCAGCAGCAGGTGCAGTGGGAGATTAGGGCTGGTTCCTGTGTGGTTTCCTCCTCATGTCACAGTTTCCTTCAGGGAACCACTGGGTCCTGATCCTGCACTGACCTCTGAGACTCTGAGTGAGAAAAGTCTGTTGCGCAGAGACAACTCTCCCATGTGGCCAAACCACAGAGATTTTCTTTTGGAAACTCTTTTGTCCAAATAATCATCATCTAATCTTCTGACCCTCGGTCCCTAAATCCAACCAGAGGCTCTGTGTTCTCAACAGTGCAGCTCAGCCCCACAGAGCTCAGGTCCCAGCCAGAAAGCAACATGAGCGTGGTAATCAGTTGGCAACAGAGTCATGTGACCCAAACCTAGAGAAGAAAGACCTTGGGGGTGAAGGTCATTGGGCTGTCATGGTGCTCATAGTAACAAGAGTAGGTGACAGTTGGCAGATGGATTAGGGACCCACACCAGCTTGGTACAGATGTCCAGGATGTCGACAAACACACACCACAGTATGTGAAATGTTAAATCCACAAGTAACTACATCTCTGGGAAGCACAGGTAAGGCCTCCAGGAAGCCAGACCTGCTCTGATGGAGCCAGGAAAGGAGGTTGGCTCAGCGCATGTATTTAGGTGAGGTGGCGGGAGGGAGGAATTCTGCTTCCAGGGGCCTATGTGGGTTCTACCTCTTAGTGACAAATGGAGACGACACCAATATTTTGGGTCAGATTCCCGGGTGGGTCAGATGGAGAACAGGCTGGGAATGAGGAATACATTGTCAGCATTCAAATGTAAAGTAATATAATGTCTGGCAAGCTATTTTCCTCAAACATTTTAATATGGGACCTAAAATGTTGTTGATAACAAATGTGTCTGCAGGAATAAGTGCGAGAACAATGATAAGAGCAATGGTGTTTGATGAGGATGATGGTGTTGATGATGGTGTTGATGGTGATGGGGGTGATAAGGAAGATGATGGTCTTGATGACAAGGATGGAGTGAGACAGGGGTCCTGGTCCAATGAAATGAAGGCTCCTCATACACACACACCATCACCATGACTTCCTCAGTGAGGGGAGTCCACCCTTCCCTGTCAGTGTTGAGAGACTTCATAGAAGGGACACAAATGAATTATGCAGCTTGAGGAATCCATGGTGAGACCAGACCAGGAATGGCCCTAAACGTGTTCAAATGGGAATACACTGGACCTGGGAAAGGGTCACCTTCTAGAACAGAGACACTGTGAGAATGTGCATGTAGGAAACAGGGGTCCTCTTCCCACCAGTTTGCAGTGACAGGTCCTTATTTCTGATCCCTGCCTACATGACCCTTAACACTTCTACGTCAATCAACTCCTGCTCATCATTTTTCAGGTGTTGCCTACGATGATGCGAGGTGTCTTCATGATGCCCTGCACTTCCTTCTGAGCCTTCACTGGAGGAGACTTTGAACACACACACGTCCAGTAACTCTGTCCATGAACATCAGGCACGTTTCTGTCATGTGACTCAAATCAATTCCAGTTTCCTCCCCTCCCCCAGTTCCACAGTCACATCCACATTTATGGGTAGTTTCCCAGCAGCGCTCCCCTCTGGTCCCAGAACCTGCTCCAGTCCCTGTGGCTGCTGTAGACAATCCACATGAGCGATGGAGGCACACCATTTTCTGGGAAGTTCTTGGAAAATCACCCAAAATAGCACCCATGAAAGAAAATACTGATGTTGAACTTTAATAAAATAAAAACATTTTCCTCACCAAATATTCCATCAGGTTAATTTAATGACAATCTTAGCAAGAGAATAACTTTGTGAATCCTGTCCCTGATGGGAGAATGTGTGCATTACACATTAAGGTTGTGGTATGTTATGGGGGAACTCCCAGCATCCTCAGGGACAGGGCAGAGGGAGGTTGGGAGTGAGGGATTCCTGACAGGGTTGAAGTTCCTTTTCCTGTGAGAAAATATATGCTAGGAATTCTCCAATCCTCCTCCTTCTGAACCCCAACATCACTGATAACACTAGACAGAGGAACCAGGTCAAGTAACAGGCTGCCATATTATTGAAAATACAAGAGATTCTCCATGGTGCACATGCACAATCACTGCTTTTCTTCCTAATCTTTTCTCCATGTTAAAACATGATTATCTCTTGAAGTGATTAGCTTGGGGTTTCTGCAATATGCAATGGGCTTGCATCACGGCAGAGTTTTTACAGTGTGTTACCCTATATAGCAAGAGCTCAATATGCTAAGTGTCTGGTGGACCTTTCAGCTGTTCAAGAAAGCAATGAAAGCAGAATATGACAATGATTGACTAGAGTTGCTCAGCTTCTCACAATGACATGCAATGAACACCAGGGGGCAGATGTGCCAACTGGTAGGTTAGCTTGCTACTGGGATGTGGCAGATCAGGACTCAAAAAGATAATCCAGATATGCCCCAATACCCAATACCCCCTTCCTCCCCGACTGGCCAATCTCCCATGACTTTCCCGGCTCTGATTGTGCTCTGGTGGGGTCTCTTGGAGTCGCCTGTGCCCTCTCACCATTTGGAACCCTTCAGGGGTTGTTGAACTGCAGGTTTTGGCCCAATCCTGCAAGCCAGGTCAAGGGACCCCACTAGTGCACCAATCAGTGCGCTGGGCCTCTAGTAATACAATAAAAGGTTTCCAATATCAAGAAGCCAGGGTCTCCCTTTTCCTTCTGCTTTGGTAATAGTTACTCAGATCAAAGTGGATACAGACCTCAGACCCTCTAGATATAAGGAAAAGGCTGCCCATATGCAAATTTCTGTTCATGCTGCAGGTACATCTTCCCCTGGGCTGAACAGGCTCTCAGCTCTCTCCTCACTCAGGCCTGAGGTCTCAGAAAGGCAGAGCTGTGGTCGAGAAGATGATGAGACTGTTGGGCCTTCTCCTGTGCCTCCTGACAGCCCCCCAAGGTGAGGGTCTCAGGGGTCAGGTAAGGGTCATGGGGTGGCTGTGACTACAGGTGACTGACAGGACTGATGTTCCTTCTCCCCAGGTGTCCTCTCCGAGGTGCAGCTGCAGGAGTCGGGCCCAGGACCTGTGCCACCCTCACAGACCCTCTCCCTCACCTGCACAGTCTCTGGATTCTCTCTGACAAGCTATGGTGTAAACTGGATCCGCCAGCCTTCAGGAAAGGGGCTTTAATGGGTCGGGGCTATATGGAGTGGTGGAAGTACAGACTATAACCCAACACTGAAATCCCGCTTCAGCATCACCAGGGAAACGTCCAAGAGCCAAGTTTACTTAAAACTGAACAGCCTGAGAGCCAAGGACACGGCCGTGTATTACTGTGCGAGAGACACAGTGAGGGGAAGTCAGTGTGAGCCCAGACACTAACCACCCTGAAGAGGCAGCAGGGCTGGGTTGCAGGGAGCTCTCAGGACACCAAGGGACACACAGGGTCCACAGCACAGAGAGCAGTCCCAGAATCACAGGCAGAGGAAGGGAGATGTAAGGGCCTTCCTATTGGGCCCAGCGATTTCCTCTCAAGTTCTCAGCTGCCTCCAGGGAAGGATCTTGCTCTTTCTCTGAGGCTCTAATTCCGCCTTTCTCCCTGCAGACCACAGAGGAGGAGGTAACACCACTCATGGCAGATGACATGTGGGTGGTGATGGGGAGTCTCCTCACAACATGAAACGGTACATATAGAACCCGAAATACTGGACGAAAAAAACTATTCGATTAAGAAATGAACTTGAAAGGGAGGTGGGGGATAATGGGATATTAAGGACACATATCTAATATCTTAATCAATAAAAAAAAATTTAAATGAATTCGGAAATGTAGCAGAATATGAAATGAAGAGGGAAAGTCAATGGTACTTTTATACACCAATAATGAATTCTCAGGAAGGGAAACCAAACCCACAATCTCATTCACCATTTCATCAAAAACATTAAGATCATTAAGAGCAAACTTAGCCAAGCAGGTAAAAGAGTTGTACTTAGAAAAATACAGGATATAGAGTGGAAAACGGCTGTGATCATGGATTGTTAAAGTTAACATCATTAAAATGTCCATATAACACGAGGTACTCAACAGATTCATTTAATCCCCATTAAAATAGCAGCAGCATATTTCAGAGATCTATAGCAATTACTCCAAAAATTTATATGGAACCAAAGACCCTAATTATCCACAGCCATCTCAAGAAAGAAGAAAATGGTGGAGGGATCCCAATACCAGATATGGAATTATACTCCAAAACCATCGTAATCAAAACACCTTGGTACTGGCACGAGAACAGGCAAATACATCCATGGAAGGGTACAGAAAACTTAGAAATCTACCCAAACCATTGCGTTCAATTAATATTTTACAAAGGAAGGAAACCAGCATACAATGGAGTCAAAATAGTCCTTCAATTAGTATTGAATGGTTAAAAACTTAAATGTAAATGGGGATACCATAAAAATCATAGGGAGCAAAATCTGAGACATCTCTCATAGCAATGTGTTTACAGATACATCTCCCAGGACAGAGGAAACTAAGCAGAAAATAAACAAATGGGAAAACATCAGAATAAAACATGTCTGCACAGCAAAAGGAACCATCAACCAAATTCAAAGGGAGCCCACAGTATGGGAGAAAACATTTAGCAAGGAAAGGTGTGATAAAGGGTTAATATCCTAAATGTATAGGAAATCCACACAACTTAACCAAAGGAAGATAAGCAGTTTAATTACAGAATGGACAAAGGACCTAAACACACACTTCTCCTAAGGCAGGAATGGACAAACGCATTAGTCAACGGAGCCAAATATCAACAGGACAAAGATTGACATTTCTTTTCAGAGCTAAATTTTTTAAAGTTAAATTTCTTCTAATGCCACTTCTTCCAAATAGACTCACCCAGGCCGTGCTATCTTGTGGAAGAGCCATGCTCAATGGGCCAAAGATCTGTATGTGGCACTCGAGCCCAGGTTTGTCAAGCACTGTCCTAAGGGAACTATAGACTGTCAAGAGACATAGGAAAAATTCCCAGAGTCACTGACCCTCAGAGAGATTCAAATTAAAGGAAAATCAGGTAGCAGCTCAGACCTGTCAGAATGGCTACCATCAGCAAATCAACAAATGACAAGTGCAGGTCAGGGTGTGGAGCAAAGGGAACCCTAGTGCACTGCTGGTGGGAAAGCAGGCGGGTCCAGCCACTGTGGAACACAGTACAGAGTTTCCTCAAAAAATTACAGATGGAACATGACATTTGACCCAGTGACCCCACTTTTAGGAATTTATCCAAAGCACCCAGAAAACACAGTCAGAAACACTGTACGCACCCCTATGTTCATAGCAGCACAGTTTGCAATAGCTGCGATCTGGAAACAGCCAATGTGCCCATGAGTAGCTGAGTGGATAAAAAGCTCTGGTACATTTGTGCCACGGAATCCTATGCAGCAGTGAAAGAGAAGGATCTCTGACCCTTTGGGACAGCATGGAGGGACCTGGAGAGTATCATGCTGAGTGAAGTAAGCCAGTCAGAGAAAGACAAGTATCACATGACCTCACTCGTATGTGGAACCTGATGAACAAAATAAACTGATGAAGAGAATGTATCCAGAGACCTGGAAGCCTGCAGCAGACTGGGGAATCACAGAGGGAAGTCATGGTAGGTGGGTGGGTAGGAAGAGGTCAACCAACTAATTCGTACGCATAGAGGCTTAATCCAGGGACACAGACAATAGGATGGTGAAGACCTGGGGTAGAAGGGGTCAATGAGGGATAACTGGGGACAAGAGTAATACCTTCAACAATAAATGTGTGATTTAAAGAGAAAAGAATTAGGACTTGGACGCTCGGACTCCTCCTGAACATGGTCCCTGTGTCACCAACTTCTCTCACATGGGGTCAGACCTCAGCTATGAAATACTCTGCCTCATGAATATGCAAAAGAAAGGAGGCAGACCAGGTTAAATATGGGTCAGCCTGTGCCTGAGGGCATCCCCCACAGCCACACCCTCCCCTACAGAAGTGCTCCCAGCACAGCCTCACCATGGACTGCAGCTGGACAACCCTCCTCCTGGTGGCCATGGCGACAGGTAAGGGTTCCCGTCCTGGTTAAGGAGGGTCCAGGGAGAGTCCAGGGGGTTCCACTCACTCCTGTCTCCTCCCACAGGTGTCCACTCCCAGGTGCAGCTGGTACAGTCTGGGGCTGAGCTGAGGAAGCCTGGGGCCTCCGTGAAGGTCTCCTGCAAGGCTTCTGGATACACCTTCACTGGCTACTACATGCACTGGGTGCGACAGGCCCCAGGACAGGGGCTTGAATGGGTGGGGAGGGTTAACCCTAGCAATGGAGGAACAAACTACGCACAGAAGTTCCAAGGCAGAGTCTCCATAACAGCACACAAGTCCACGACCACAGCCTACATGGAGCTCAGCAGCCTGAGAGCTGAGGACACGGCCGTGTATTACTGTGCGAGACACACAGTGAGGGGAAGTCAGTGTGAGCCCAGACACTAACCTCCCTGAGGAGGCAGCTGGGCTGTCTGCAGGGGGCTCTTAGGACACCAGGGGGCGCTCAGGATCCAGATCAGGAGGAGGTGGAGAGTTGAGCAAAGACACCATTTCCTGCTCCATCTTAAAATAGTTTTGCTCCGAGGCTCAGGTCACAGAAAGCCCTTTCCCAGGTCTAGTATTGGGGATTGTGTTTGCGATAAAAAAACGGGGCTCTGTGCTACAGAGAAAAGGGACCACATGTTAACCTGACAAGCTCAGGGGAGGCCCGCATGGCGGTTGTACAAGCTCACAGAGACCTAACAGCCACAAAAGATGGTCTGGAAATTAAATATTTAACTGCAAACAGGTTAAGGTGGGCAGTCATGTCGTAGGCCAGTATTTTCCCTACAAACATCAACTTAGATCTTTACTGAGCCCATTTGTCTTTTGCCTCTAAGATAACAGATTGGTGAAATGACTGGGTAACTTGTCACTTTCCTTTTCTTCCCAACCCCTCAGGGCACAACAAATGCACCAGGACAATCCCTCATTGTGATGGTTATCAAGTTCATCTTTAGCTTTTAATTATGTAAAACCATCCTGCATCCATCTCTGTAACAGAAGCACCTGTCCATCATTTCACTTTTTCCCTATCCCAGGGGTCTCCCCGCTTTGCTGCCTCCACCTCCTTAATCTATCACCAATGAATGTCATGGAACCCACCTATGTCCCTCCTTTGATTGCAATGTATAAACAGAGATGTAACCCGCCATTCTCCGGAGCATTATCTTAGGTCGTCGAGGTTCTGCTTCCCAGGATATCTCCACTGTTTGGCACAAAGAAACTCACAAAATTCTTTACAGGTCTAAATGTTTTTACGTTAAGAGTTCTTTCTTTTTCACGGCTGCATAGTGCTCCATGGTGTAGATGTACCACAGTTATCGTCTGCTGAAGGCACTTAGGCTGTTTCCAAAGCTTAGTGTTTGTAAATTGTGCTGCTTTGAGCATAGGGGTTCATGCATTCTTTCTGAGGAGTGCTTTGGGTTCCTTAAGATGCATTCTAAGAAGTGGGTTCGCTCCGTCAGATTGGAGTATCATTTTTAGTTTTTGATGGAACTCCAAACTGTTTACCATAATACCTGCCCCAGTCTGAATTTCCAATGGACCAACTCAACTGATGAACAAAAGTAGACCCAGAGCCATAGAAGCATGAACAGACCCTGGAACCTCAGAGAGAAGGCAGAGAGGGTGGGTGGGAAGAGATCAGCCCATGGACGTGTCTGTGTATATGCCTCACCCGGGGACACAGACAATGGAATGGTGAGAGTGAGGAAGGGAATGGGATTGAGCGGGAGAAGAATAATGGGGGGGGGGGGGAAGAAGGGGACCTATGCAACACTTTCAACAATAGAGATTAGGAGAGGGGGGAGGGGACCTCCTGGTCACTCTTCTGGCACCCAGTCCCGCCTTGCTCTCTCCCACCTCCATGTCACTCCTCACCTTCCCTCCTAAACTCCAAATGCACAAACGCAGCTGCAAAGGGTTATTCTCCGGAGCATTGGAGGTCTTGCTCCCCACAGTTTTTGTCCGTTTGGCTCCAATAAAATCTTATAAATATTCCTTCGTGTTTGCATATTTCTTACACCAACGTGTTGTCTTTTCTTTGTTTATCACACACGTTCACACACGTTTCTTCCCATGTGGAGAGGGAGGTGCACAGGATTATAAACACCCGATGTCTCCACGTGATGGTGGAGGTGACTCTAAAGAATTCACATCCTTTGGTGTGGGGATGATGCTCCAACCACTGCACGCACCAGCCAGGCTCCATGTGTACATGATGGAAACTTTGCCCTGTGAGAAGCTGGGAAACAGTTATTGCACATGAACAGCAGGGAAGCTGAGGGAAATGTGTGCTTTTGGAAGGCAGCTGTGCTTGTGAGAGTGGCAGCAGGTTAGAGAAGGAGGCTGTGGCCACAGCATCCAACCCTGCCCCTCCTGCCTCCTCACAGGCATATGTTAGGGTTTTGTGGAAGATCTGATTGAGGAAAACAACAAGGAGAACCTTTCAGCTTCAAAATAAAAGCATTATTTAAAGAAAATTCCTTTTTAAAAAATCATATTTAATTGATTTTTTCATAGAGGAAGGGAGAGGAATATAGAGTTAGAAACATTGATGAGAGAGAAACATGCCCTACTGGGGATGTTCCCACAACTAAGGTACATTCCCTTTACCAGAATAGAACCTGGGACCCTTTTGTCCAAAGGCCGACGCTCTATCCACTGAGGCAAACCAGTTATGGCTCAGTGTAAATTCTTATTCCCAAACCCCAGAAAGCAACGTGACACAGGGGGACGGGGAGCGAGAAGAAGCCCCATCCATGTGCCTCTGGGGGAGCACCCCTGGGTCCTCATCAAAACCCCAAGGAATGAGGA
The DNA here is from genome assembly GCA_004026805.1 of Lasiurus borealis. Taxonomy (NCBI): domain Eukaryota; kingdom Metazoa; phylum Chordata; class Mammalia; order Chiroptera; family Vespertilionidae; genus Lasiurus; species Lasiurus borealis. Next base: position 14,466 of record PVJN01009476.1, read on the forward strand.
CTCTCAATCCTGGAAGCTGCTCCCAAAGGAATGGGATCAGGGTGATGGGTCTCAGGAAAGGAGGGAGAGAAGGCAGGTCAGAAAGAAACCCCTTGTGGCCAGCATCATGCAGTCCTTTCGCAGCTGGAGTCGCCCCTAGCATGACAAGGTCAGGCATGCAGCCCAGGGTCAGAGCAGCACCTTATACGCAGACTCCATGCAAATGGGGCTCTCCTCCTGCCCATAAAAGAGGGCCCTTGCCCAGTATGTTGGGGAGACACCCAGCACCCAAGCGCCTGAGACAGGACCCCAGAGGCTCCACAATGGACTTGGTGCCAAGCTGCATTCTCCTCCTGATCATTTCTCAAGGTCATTGTCAGAAGTGGGGAGCGCTGAGCCCTGTGCCTGTTTGTGCTTCCATGTGATTCTAAGTTCCCTGTGTCTCTGTATTTACAGGTGTCCAGTGTGAGGTGCAGCTGGTGGAGTCTGGTGGAGGCGTGGTGCAGCCTGGGGAGTCGCTGAGACTCTCCTGTGCAGCCTCTGGATTCACCTTCAGCAGCTATGCCATGCACTGGGTCCGCCAGGCTACAGGGAAGGGGCTGGAGTGGGTTTCTGCTATTGGTACTGGCGGTGGCACATACTGTGCCGACTCTGTAAAGGGCCGCTTCACCATCTCCAGAGACAACGCCAAGAACTTGCTGTACCTGCTAATGAACAGCCTGAGATCCCAGGACACGGCCGTGTATTACTGTGCAAGTGAAACACAGTGAGGGGAAGTCAGTGTGAGGCCAGACACTAACCTCCCTGCAGAGGCGTTGACCACCAGGGGGCACTCAGGGCCCCTGAACTCAAGGAACATCCCAGCAGCAGGTGCAGTGGGAGGTTATAGGGCTGGTTCCTGTGTGGTTTACTCCTCATGTCTCAGTTTCCTTCAGGGAACCACTGGGTCCTGATCCTGCACTGACCTCTGACACTCTGAGTGAGGAAAGTCTGTTCTGCACAGAGACAACTTTCTCATGTGGCCAAACCACAGAGACTTTCTTTTGGAAACTCTTGTGTCCAAATAATCATCATCTAATCTTCTGACCCTCGTCCCCTAAATCCAACCAGAGGCTCTGTGTTCTCCACAGTGCAGCTCAGCCCCACAGAGCTCAGGTCCCAGCCAGCCAGCAGGGCATGATCATGGTATACAGTGGGCCCCAGAGTCATGTGACCCAAAGCTGGAGAAGAAAGACCTTGAGGGTGAAGGTCATTGGCCTGTCATGGTGCTCATAGTAACAAGAGTAGGTGACACTAGGCAGATGGATAGGGACCCACACCAGCTTGGTACCGATGTCCAGGATGTTGACAAATACACACCACAGGACGTGAAATGTTAATTCCACACGTAATTACATCTCTGGGAAGCACAGGTAAGGCCTCCAGGAAGCCAGACCTGCTCGGATGGAGCCAGGAAAGGAGGCTGGCTCAGCGCATGTATTTTGGTGAGGTGGAGGGGGAGGGAGGAATTCGGCTTCCAGGGGCGTATATAGATTCTACCTCTTAGTTCCAAATGCAGATGAGACCAATATTTCCGGTCATATCCCCATGTGGGGCAGATGGAGAACAGGCTGGGAATGAGCCATACGTTGTCAGCATTCAAATGTGAAGTAATATAATGTCTGGCCAGCTATTTTCCTCAAACATTTTAATATTTGGCCAAAAATGTTGTTGATAACAAATGTGTCTGCCGGAATGAGTGCGAGAACAATGATAAGAACAATGGTGTTTGATGAGGATGATGGTGTTGATGGTGATGGTGGTGATAAGGAAGATGATGGTCTTGATGACAAGGATGGAGTGAGACAGGGGTCCTGGTCCAATGAAAGGAAGGCTCCTCATACACACACACCATCACCATGGCTTCTGCAGTGAGGGGAGTCCACCCTTCCCTGTCAGTGTTGAGAGACTTCATAGAAGGAACAGAAATGAATTGTGCAGCTTGAGGAATCCATGGTGAGACCAGACCAGGAATGACCCTAAAGGTGTCCAAGTGGGAATACCTTGGACCTGGGAAAGGGTCACCTTCTAGAACAGAGACACTGTGAGAATGTGCATGTAGGAAACAGGGGTCCCTTTCCCACCAGTTTGCAGTGACTGGTCCTTATTTCCCTTGATCCCTGCCTGCATGACCTTTAATGCTTCTACTTCAATCAACTCCTGCTCATCATTATTCAGGTGTTTCCTACGATGATGCGAGGTGTCTCTATGATGCCCTGCACTTCCTTCTGGGCCTTCACTGAAGGCAGCTTTAAACCCATATGTCCAGTAGCTCTCTGTCCATGAACATCAGGCACGTTTCTGTCATGTGACTCAAATCAAGTCCAGCTTCCTCCCCTCCCCCAGTTCCACAGTCACGTCCACACTTATGGATAGGTTCCCAGCAGTGCTCCTCTCTGGTCGCAGAACCTGCTCCAGTCCCTGTGGCTGCTGAAGCCAATCCACATCATTGATAGAGGCAAACCATTTTCTGGGAAATTCTTGCAAAATCACCAAAACAGCACCCATGAAAGAAAATACTGATGTTGAACTTTAATAAAATAAAAACATTTTCCGCACCAAATATTCCAACAAGTTAACTTAATGACAATCTTAGCAAGAGAATAACTTTCTGACCTATGTGCCGATTGGGACAATGTCTGCTTTGCACATTAAGGTTGTGGTATGTTATGGGGGAACTCCCAGCATCCTCGGGAAAGGGAAGAGGGAGGCTGGGAGTGAGGGATTCCTGACAGGGATGAAGTTCCATTTCCTGTGAGAAAATATATGCTGGGAATTCTCCAATCCTCCTCCCTCTGAACCTCAACATCACTTATAACACTAGACGGAGGAACCAGGTCCTGTAACAAGCTGCCATATCATTGAAAATACAAAAGATTCTCCATGGTGCACATGCATAGTCACTGCTTTTCTTCCTAATCTTTTCTCCAGGTCAAAACATGATTTCTCTTAAAGTGATTAGATTGGGGTTTCTGCAATATGCAATAGGCTTGCATCATGGCAGAGTTTTTACACTGTATTACCGTATATAGCAAGAGCTCAATATGCTAAGTGTCTGGTGGACCCATCAGCTGTGCAATAAAGCACTGAAAGCGGAATATTCAATGATGGACTAGAGCTGCTCAACCTCTCACAATAACATACAATGACCACCAGGGGGCAGACGCTCCAACCGGTAGGTTAGCTTGCTACTGGGTTGTGGCACATCAGGACTGAGCTATATAATCCATAAATGTCCCAGGGCCCTCCCCCAGTACCTTCTTCCTCCCCGACTGGCAAATCTCCCATGTCTCTCCCAGCCCTGATTGTGCTCTGGTGGGGTCACTTGGCCTGGCCTGTGCCCCCTCACCATCTGGGACCCATTGGGGGTTGTCAAACTGCAGGTTTTGGCCCAATCCTGCCAGCCAGGTCAAGGGACCCCACTAGTGCACCAATGAGTGCGCTGGGCCTCTAGTAACACAATAAAAGTTTCCAACATCAACAATCCAGGGTCTCCCTTTTCCTTCTGCTTTGGTAGTAGTTACTCAGAACAAAGTGAATACAGACCTCAGACCCTCTATTTATAAGGAAAAGGATGCCCCACATGCAAATTTCTGTTCATGCTGCAGGTACATCTTCCCCTGGGCTGAGCAGGCTCTCAGCTCTCTCCTCACTCAGGGCTGAGGTCTCAGGAAGGCAGAGCTGTGGTCAAGAAGATGATGAGACTGCTGGGCCTTCTCCTGTCCTTGCTTACAGCCCCCCAAGGTGAGTGCCTCAGGGGTCAGGCAGGGGTCATGGGGTGGCTGTGATTGCAGGTGTCTGACAGGACTGATGCTCCTTGTCCACAGGTGCCCTGTCCCAGGTGCAGCTGCAGGAGTCGGGCCCAGGACTGGTGCCACCCTCACAGACCCTCTCCCTCACCTGCACAGTCTCTGGATTCTCTCTGACAAGCTATGGTGTCCACTGGATCCGCCAGCCTCCAGGAAAGGGGCTGGAATGGGTCGGGGCTATATGGTATGATGGAAGTACAGACTATAACCCAACACTGAAATCCCGCCTCAGCATCACCAGGGAAATGTCCAAGAGCCAAGTTTACTTGAAACTGAACAGCCTGAGAGCCGAGGACACAGCCGTGTATTACTGTGCGAGAGACACAGTGAGGGGAAGTCAGTGTGAGCCCAGACACTAACCTCCCTGAGGAGGCAGCAGGGCTGGGCTGCAGGGAGCTCTCAGGACACCAGGGGGCGTACAGGACCCACAGCATAAAGAGCAGCCCCAGGAGCAGGGACAGATGAGGGGGGAGGGAAGGGCCTTCCTGTTGGGCCCAGGGATTTCCTCTCAAGCTCTCAGCTGCCTTCAGGGAAGGCTCTTTCTCTTTCTCTGAGGCTCTAATTCCCCCTTTCTCACTGCTGACCCCAGAGGAGGAGGTAACACCGCTCAAGGCAGATAACATGTGGGCGGTGATGGGGAGTCTCCTCAGAACAGGATACTGTACATAGAGAACCCGATACACTTCACAAAAAATAAATTATTCAATTAAGAAATGAATTTGAATGGGAGGTGGGGGCTAGTGGGGGATTAAGAACAAATATGTAATACCTTAACCAATAAAAAAGTTAAATAAGAAGTGAATTCGGAAATGTAGCAGAATATGAAATGAAGAGAGAAAGTTAATGGTACTTTTATACACCAATAATGAATTCTCAGAAAGGAAAACCAAACCCACAATCCCATTTACAATTTCATCAAAAACATTAAGATAACTAAGCATAAACTTAGCCAAGCAGGTAAAAGTGTTGTACTCAGAAAAATACAGGATATACAGTGGAAAACTACCGTGATCATGGATTATTAAAGTTAACATCATTAAAATGTCCATATAACACAAGGTACTCAACAGATTCATGTAATCCCTATTAAAATAGCAACAGCATATTTGAGAGAACTACAACAGTTACATAAAAAAATTTATATGGAACGAAAGAAGACCCCAAGTAGCCACAGCCATCTCGACAAAGAAGAAAATGGTGTTGGGATCACAATATCACATATCGAATTGTACTCCAAAGCCACAGTAATCAAAACAGCCTGGTACTGGCACGAGAACAGGCATATACATCCATGGAAGAGAACAGAGTCCCCAGCAATGTACCCAAGCCATTGTGCTCAATTCATATTTGACAAAAGACGCAAAAGAACGTACACTGGAGTAAAAACAGGCCTTTGACAAGTTTTGAATGGTTAAAAATTAAATGTAAGTAGGGAAACCATAAAAACCATAGGCAGCAAAATCTGAGACATCTCTCTTAGCAATGTGTTTACAGATACATCTCCCAGGACAAAGGACACTAAGGAGAAAATAAACAAATGGGGAAACATCAGAATAAAACGTGTCTGCACAGCTAAAGAAACCATCAGCCAAATGGAAATGGAGCCACATTATGGGAGAACATATTTGGCAAGGATACGTGTGATAAATAGTCAATATCCAAAATGTATAGGAAACCATTACAACTTAACCAAAGGAAGACAAGCAATCCAATTACAGAATGGGCAAAAGGTTTAAGTACACACTTCTCCTAAGGGAACATACAGAAGGACTCCCCTGTGAACATGGTCCCTGTGTCACCCATCTTCTCTCAGGTGGGGTCAGACTTCAGCTATGAAATACTCTGTCTCATGAATATGCAAAAGAGAGGAGGCAGACCAGGTTAAATATGGGAAAGTCCATGTGCTGAGGGCATCCCCACAGCCACACCCTCCCCTACAGAAGTGCTCCCAGCACAGCCTCACCATGGACTGCAGCTGGACAACCCTCCTCCTGGTGGCCATGGCGACAGGTAAGGTCTCTAGTCCTGGTTAAGGAGGGTTCAGGGAGAGTCCAGGGGTTTCCACTCACTCCTTTCTCCTCCCACAGGTGTCCACTCCCAGGTGGAGCTGGTGCAGTCTGGGGCTGAGGTGAGGAAGCCTGGGGCCTCCGTGAAGGTCTCCTGCAAGGCTTCTGGATACACCTTCACCAGCTACTTCATGCACTGGGTGCGACAGGCCCCAGGACAGGGACTTGAGTGGGTGGGGTGGGTCTATCCTAGCAATGGAAACACAAAATACGCACAGAAGTTCCAAGGCAGAGTCTCCATGACGGCAGACAAGTCCACGAGCACAGCCTACATGGAGCTCAGCAGCCTGAGAGCCGAGGACACGGCCGTGTATTACTGTGCGAGAGACACAGTGAGGGGAAGTCAGTGTGAGCCCAGACACTAACCTCCCTGAGGAAGCAGCAGGGCTGAGCTGCAGGGAGCTCTAAGGACACCAGGGGGCGCTCAGGACCAACACAGGCCCTCACCTGGAGCAGATGGAGAGTTTAAGAAAGACACCATTTCCTATTCTGCCTTAAATTAGTTTTGCTCCCAGGCTACGCCACAAAGCTCACAGGAAGCCCTGTCCTAGGTCGAGTTTTAGGGATTTTTTTTTTGTGAACAAAAGGGGTCTCCATCCTGAATCTGACAAAACCCTATGACTGACAGGACCCTCCAAGGAGGCTCTATTCTCACATTTCTACCTGGTCAGTCCTGAAGGTGGGCACGCCCCAAACAGCAGAATGACCTTCCAGGCAACCTTCCCGAAAACCACGCCAAGACACACACTGGTACCAGGCCACCCAATACGGGGCAATGTGATTGGATGAAGGGCCCCACCATTGCCCCACGATCACCCCACATAGGGAGGCCCAGGCAGCCAAGCGACTGCACCCCATGCCTGTTTCCCACAGAGGAAGGTGACCCGTGGTGGGGGAGGGGCAGGAACACAGGTGGCAAGCAGTGGCCGCAGCGGGGGCAGTTCCAGCTGCTGCAGCAGGAGGACAAAGCTCCAATGAGCCCTGATTGGCACCCGGGCCCAGGGACCCTACCTGAGGGGTCCTGGATTAGGAGAGGGCACAGGCCTGGCTGAGTGACACACCGATCCTGTGCACGAATATCATGCACCGGGCCTCTCGTCTAATGTACAGCACCCGAAACTACCCAATGACCGAACCTCCATTTGACCCGTCCCTCTGAGGCACTCTGACCACCAGGGGGGAAACACTGAACGCATGAGCTGCCCCCTGGTGGTCAGTGCGCTCTCACTACAGGAGCGCTGCTCAGCGGAACAACAGACGCTGGGCTTAGGGCTAGTGATCGCAGCTGCAGCAGAGCCAGCCTCTCCCGCCTCCAGGCAGCACGCTCCCGAGCAAAGGCTGGAGCTGCAGGGCCAGGATCAGCGGGAGCAGCGTGGCACCCGGGCCTGGCTCAGGCTCCTCCTGGGCCTCCGGCTGCTGGGCACAGTACTACACCCCTCAGGGGAGGACAGGCTGCTGGTTTGGGCCTGATCCCCGCAGGAACCAAGGGGTCCTGAATGGTGAGAGGGTGCAGGCCAGGCTGAGGGACCCTGCTGGTGCATGAGTCCGTGCCCTGGGCCTCTGGTAGGCACATGGAATTGGAATCTCAGAAAGAGGAGAGAGGGGCACCAAGAAAAAAGGTTGAAGAAATAACTGCAAAGAGTTTGTCAAAATTTCATATAAATTATAAAGAGATCTAAGTACAGTGGTACCTCAAGATACGAGTTTAATTTGTTCGGTCACCTGGAGGCATGGGAAACTATGAGACTCAGGAGTTGCGGTAAACGGGTGGGTTGTGTGCAGCCAGCTGATCCTCGCGATTACTCCTATCTCAAATGTTGTTCGTATTTCAAAGCAAAAATCACTCGCTCAACAGCTTGTATCTCAAAACCCTTGTATGTTAGGGCACTGGTATCTAGAGGTACCACTGTAAACCAAAGTACCCCAAGAAGAAATGAAAATAAACAACATTAAATCAAAGCACATTGAAGTCCAACAGGTGAAAAAGATAAAATGCCCACGGTCAGCAAAGTAAAAACCACCTATATGTCAAGAGGCAAGATGAATGAAAACATCCAAGTTCTGCCTGCCCATCAGGCTAACTGTTCTCAAAGCCACCCCTTCTGGACGTGTGTCTGGGGTCCTCCAGGAGCAGGAAGCTCATCTTCCTAAAACACAGGCTCTCCTGACAAACACCAGACTCACTGCTCATTCCCAGCCCCTACTCCAGCCTCTGCTGGCCTGGGATGGCGCTACCCCCTCTGTTCTCTCTGTTGTTTCGGGATTCTGGGGCGGTGGCTCTTCTCCCTTCTCATTCTCTGTTTGTTCAAAAGGGGTCACTGAGCAGAAGGGGCAGAAGAAAAATGGAGGCGTAGGCAGCTCCAAACTCTTGTTCCTCCACAAAAGCATCAAAAAAAAAAAAAAAAAAAAAAAAAAAAAAAAAAAAAAAAAAAAAAAAAAAAAAAAAAAAAAGCCCGGAAACGATCAGAACTGGCATTTGTCTCTGGAACACAGTTGGCCCTGCAGCAACTGAGAGAACCCGAGTCAAGCACATGCCACTCAGAGAGGGAAGGAGCCAGGCCGGTGTGGCCTAGGGGCTGAGCATCCACCCAGGAATCACGAGGTCACAGGAGGGTTTACTGGGTTGTGGGCTCCATCCCCAGGACGGTACATGCAGGAGGAAGTCCAACCTCTCTTGAGGTTTCCACTCTCTATCACTCTCCCATCCTCTGTCTCTAAAACCTGTTTTAAAAACCAGGTGTTAAAAAAGGAAGAGAGAAGGAAGGCTTTGTGGTGTTGGATCTACCCACGCCTCCTCCTCCCCAGCGTGATCGCACTTTTTAAGTGGCGGTGGCCATCTTCCCAGAGGAACAGGCACCTCAGTCCCAGATCCCTGTGTCTGTCTGTCCTCACCTGGAGCTGTGGGAGGGTGGACACAGGTGGCTGCTCTCCTCTGAGAAGGGAGGTGCTCACCTGTTTTCAAGGAGGACGAGGTGCCTCAACTCTCTACCCACGCATTTGCTTCCAAGAGCCAAGTTATTCCATTTTAATAATTTAATATTTATGATTTTTATTATTTATTTGTGTGTGTGTGTTAATCCTGCTGGCCTGGGATGGGCGCTGCCCCTCCTGCTCTTTCTGTTGTTGGTAGATTTTGAGAAACTTTCACTCTTAAAATAAAAGCTTCATCCAGTGCAAATTCTTATTCCCAACCCCCAGAAACAAATATGGCTCACAGACGGTAAAAGGGAGTGAGAGGAAGATCCATCGAAGTGGCTCTAGGGGAGCACCTCTGAGTCCTCATCAAACCCAAGGGAGGAGGACTCTCAATCCTGGAAGCTACTCCCAAAGGAATGGGTTCAAGGTGACGGGTCTCAGGAAAGGAGGGAAGGAGGACGAGTGAAGAAGGGACCCCTTGTGGCCAGCATCCTTGAGTGCTTTCCCATCTGGGGTCCCCTAGGATGACAAGGTTAGGCATGCAGCGCAGGGTCAGAGCTGCACCTTATATGCAGACTCCATGCAAATGGGGCTCTCCTCCTGCTCATAAAAGGGGGCTCTTGCTCAGCATGTTGAGGAGACACCCAGTACCCAAGCTCCTGAGACAGGACCCCAGCGGCTCCACCATGGACTTGGTGCCAAGCTGCGTTCTCCTCCTGATCATTTCTCAAGGTCATTGTCAGGAGTGGGGAGCGCTGAGCCCTGTGCCTGTTTGTGCTTCCATGTGATTCTAAGTCCCCCTGTGTCTCTGCGTTTGCAGGTGTCCAGTGTGAGGTGCAGCTGGTGGAGTCTGGGGGAGGCGTGGTGCAGCCTGGGGGATCTCTGAGACTCTCCTGTGCAGCCTCTGGATTCACCTTCAGTAGCTACTGCATGAGCTGGGTCCGCCAGGTTCCAGGGAAAGGGCTGGAGTGGGTCGCGTACATTTGTACTACTACCATATCCTACGCCGACTCTGTGAAGGGCCGCTTCACCATCTCCAGAGACAATGCCAAGAACTCGCTGTACCTGCAAATGAGCAGCCTGAGAGCCCAGGACACAGCCGTGTATTACTGTGCAAGAGACACAGTAAGGGGACGTCAGTGTGAGCCCAGACATTAACCTCCCTGAGGAGGCATCAGGGCTGGACTGCAGGGGTCGCCCAGAACACCAGCGGGCGAGCAGGGCTCACAGCACAGAAAACAGCTCCAGGGGGAGGGTCAGAGGAGGGAGGTGGGAAGTCCTTCCTATTGGGCCCAGGGATTTCCTCTCAGGCTCTCAGTTGCCTCCAGGGAAGGCTCTTGCTCTTTCTCTGAGGCTCTCATTTCCTACTCTCTCACTGCAAACCCTATAAGAGGAGGTAACACCTCTCATAGCAGATGGCATGTGGGTGGTGACAGGAAGTCTCCTCACAATATAGCTATACATAGAAAATCCGAAACACTGGAACAAAATTCTACTGATTTAAGAAACTAATTCTGTAAAGCAGGACAATGTGAATCCAACAAGGAAAATCGATAGAACTTTTATTCACCAATAATGAATTCTCAGAAAGGAAAACCAGAGCAATAATCCCATTACCTTTGCATCAAGAACATGATGATAATTAAGAATAAATTTAGCCAAGCAGGTAAAAGACTTTTACTCAGAAAAATACAGATGTTGAATAAAGAGATTGAGGAAGATATAAACAAGTGGGAAAGTACATAGTGGGAGAAACCAAGATGGCAGCATAAGTGAACACATACATTGTTGCCTGGCACAACAATTTCAAAACTACAACTAAAGGACAGAACGGACACTACCCAGAGCCACAGGAAAGCTGGCTGAGTGGAAATTCTACAACTAGAAGGAAAGAGAGACGTGCACGGAGACTCAGAGGAGCTGCAAAAAGCTGAACAGGAGGAAGATAGAACCTCCCAACCATGCTAAACTCCACTTTCAACTGTACTGAACCCCAGTTTCAGGCAAGATCCTGTGGACCCAGACTCATATAGGTCCCCAGAGAGCTCAGAAACTCAGGGGAGCTGTAAAAGGCAGAGGTACGGCGGCATGGTCATGAATGCCCGCAGAGAACGCTAGAGTGATTACCGAGGGAAAGTGAGACCCAGGGGTCACATAGGACAGGACTGCTGGGAAGCCAAGGCTGTCTGCTCAGCCATGAGACTTCGCCCCATCCAAACCAAACACAGAGGCTTTTGCAATTTTGCAAATCTTGTCTCATAAGACTGACTCCAGCACAGAAGTTCTCCCAGAATAGAGACAGTTGATCCTCACAACCAACTGGATGGGAGTTCAATTTTCCCCAGTCGATACAAATAACAATCAAGACTTTACAACAACAAGGCTGTACACACAGTCCACCAAGAGAGCCCACCTCAGGTAACTGGGGAGATCGAGCTACTGGGCCATATAGGACACCTAGCACACCAAGCTACACTACCAACTCATGGGAGGAGCAAAAATGCAGAGACAAATCACAAACTAAAGAAATGGAGGAAAACAAATGATTGGATACAGAGTTCAAAACCATGGTTCTATGGTTTTTCAAGAATTTCCTAGAAAAGATGGATATATTTAGCAAGACTCAAGAGGAGATAAAAAAGGACCAATTAGAAATTGAACATACACTGACTGAAAAAAAAAATCTTATACAGAGACCTAACAGCAGACATAGAGGAATGCAAGTATGAAGTCAAAGATTTGAAATACAAAAAAGCAGAAAACACTCCACTGCAAAAGCAATAGAAAAAAGAATCCAAAAATGTGAAGATAGTGTAAGGAGCTCCTGGGACAACTTCAAGTGTATCAACATCAGAATTATGAGTGTGCCTAAGAAGAGAAAGAGCAAGATATTGAAAACCTATTTCAGGAAATAATGACTGAAAACTTCCCACACCTGGTGAAAGAAATAGACTTACAAATCCAGGAAGCGCACAGAACCCCAAACAAAAGGAATCCAAAGAGGACCACACCAAGACACCTCATAATTAAAATGCCAAGAGCAAAAGACAAAGAGAGAATATTAAAAGCAGCAAAAGAAAAACAGTTAATTACCTACAAGGGAGCACCCATATGATTGTCAGCTGATTTCTTAGCAGAAACTATACACCAGACAGAAGTTGCAAGAAATATTCAAAGTGATGAATAGCAAGAACCTGCAACCAAGATTACTCTACCCAGCAAAGCTATCATTCAGAATTGAAGGTCAAATATAGAGCTTCAGCGATAAGGAAAATCTAAAGGAGTTCATCAACACCAAACCAGTATTATATGAAATTCTGAAAGGTACCCTTTAAGAAGGGGAAGAAGAAGAAAACGGTAAATGTAAAAATTATGAACAACAAATACGTATCTATCAACAAATAAATCTAAAAATCAAGTGAATCGAAAATCTGATAAACAGGATAAACTGGTGAATATAATAGAATTAGAGGCATAGAAAGGGAGTGGACGGACAATTCTCACGGGAAAAGAGATGAGAGGGGGTACAGGGAGAGACTGGACAAAATTCATACACCTATGGATGAGGTCAATGGAGGATGAGATAAGGGCAGAGGATGGGGTGGGAGCCAGGTGGACGGGAAAGATAGAGGGCAAAAAGAAGAACAATTTTAGCACTCTGATCAATAAGGATTTATTTTAAATATATATATATTTAAAGGGTTCATGCACACTTTTTCTCCTACATTCATTCACCAATGTCTTATTTTCCTCATTGCAACAGTCACAGGATGAATTCCAAGGAATTCATACCCTTTGGTATGGGCACTGATGCTCCCAGCACTGAGCCACAGCAGCCAGGGTTCATGATTGCATGATGGAAATTCTCCCACATTGAGGGCTGGGGAAACAGGGCTTTGGCACAGGAACATCAGGAAAGGTGGGTGACGTCTGTGGTTTGGGGGGTTGTGAGAGTGACAGCAGGTGAAAGGCGGAGGCTGCAGGCACAGCGTCCAGCCAGCCTCTCCTGCCTTGTCACCTGTAGACGCTGGAGGTTTATAGGGGCAGGAATGGATGCAGGGGATCCGGCTAGAATTGTATGACATGGTAACCCTGCTCTGTTGACGTGATGGTTTTATTCTGATTAAAGAAGCACATGCTGGCTAGGCTGGCAGCCCCACAGGGGACCTGGGATTCACCTGAAAGCACAACCCCTCCTCCCCACTGGGAGCTGCTGTTCTCCTGGAGAGATGAGCAATGTTGCTGAGGAAACGGAGCAGAGGCCCTTAAAGGTCCCATCCCTCGGCTCCCTGTCAACAGCCCTTTGCCATGCCCTTGGCTCCTTCCACGTAACCTTTTGCCCTTTCACTCCAAGCAAGCAGGGGCTTAAGGGCTACAGATCAGCGTTATATGGGTGACCTGCTGCACCCCCATATTGCCCGCAGCCTTGGAGTGAATGCCTCTGTGTGATTCAACCCGTCTCTGCTCAATTGGCTCATGTACCGACCTGGCAGCACGGACCCTGCACTGACCGATGACACATCTGTGTGTGTAAGATGTGATGGGGAATACAGCAAGGAGATTCGTACAGTCTCAAAACAAATGCTTCATCCAGTGAAAATTCTTATTCCCAAACCCACAAAGGAAACATTGCCACCGTGGGTGGAGAGCGAGAGGAAGCCCCATCCACATGCTTCTGGTGAGCACTCCTGAGGAAGGAGGACTCTCAATCCTGGAAGCTGCTCCCAAAGGAATGGAGTCAGGGTGATGGGTCTCAGAAAAGGAAGGAGGTGGGAGAGTCAAGTAGGTAACCCTTGTAGCAGCATCCTGGAGTCCTTTCCCATCTGGGGTCGCCCCTAGGATGACAAGGTCAGGCCCGCAGCCCAGGGTCAGAGCTGCACCTTATATACAGACTCCATGCAAATGGGGCTCTCCTTCTGCTCATAAAAGGGGGCCCTTTCCAGCATGTTGGGGAGACACCCAGCACCCAAGCGCCTGAGACAGGACCCCAGCGGCTCCACCATGGACTTGGTGCCAAGCTGCGTTCTCCTCCTGATCATTTCTCAAGGTCAATGTCAGGAGTGGGGAGTGCTGAGCCCTGTGCCTGTGCCCGTTTGTGCTTCCATGTGATTCTAAGTCCCCCTGTGTCTCTGTGTTTGCAGGTGTCCAGTGTGAGGTGCAGCTGGTGGAGTCTGGGGGAGGCATGGTGCAGCCTGGGGGTCTCTGAGACTCTCCTGTACGGCCTCTGGATTCACTTTCAGCAACTCTGCCATGAACTGGGTCCTCCAGTTTCCAGGGAAGAGGCTGGAGTGGGTTTCACACATTAGTAGTGGTGGTACCACATATTCCGCTGACTCTGTGAAGGGCCGCTTCACCATCTTCAGAGACAACGCCAAGAACTCGCTGTTCCTGCAAATGAGCAGCCTGAGAGCCCAGGACTTGGCCGTGTATTACTGTGCGAGACACACAGTGAGGGGAAGTCAGACACTAACCTCCCTGAGGAGGCAGCAGGGCTGGGCTGCAGGGAGCCCTCAAGACACCAGGGGGCGATCAGGACCAGCAAACACAGGGTCCCAGTTGAGAGGCTCTCCCTGGAGGCATCAATGCTTCCTTTCCTTCTATGACCAGGGGGCAGGCCCTGCTTCCTTCTCAGTGTCTGTAATTAGATTCTCTGCAGGAAAAAGCAGGAAGTGGCTGTGCTTCAGATCTGGTCGCCTTCTCCTCTGCGCCCTTCCTGTCACCAGGTTCTAATGGTCGCTCTCTGCGTTGACAAGGAAAACATTGTAGTGGTTCCCTTCCCCTCACTGTGAGCTACGTCCCCCACCCTCGACGCAGTGCTGAGCGGGGCACAGGGAGTCCAGGCCCCAAACCTCACCTGAGGGTGATCAGCCTCTCGCTTTGCCCCAGGAGGAACCCTTTGGGGGCAGTTAGTCTCTTTCCCCTCGCTGACATGGCTGCACATGGAGATGTAGGGTCGGACCCTGCAGGGGCTGCCTCTCTGTGAGCCTGGAAGCACCCACCTCTCCGTGTGGCCCAGATAGAGGCAGGAGGCCCTGCTGGGCCCTGTTCCCCGTGGGTCTCAGAGCCTGGTCCCAGAGGACGTGTGTCAACACCTGTCCCACTTCCCCCGGGAAACCACCTGCATCCTGAGAACCTGCTGCAAGAGACAAGGTCCCACCCACCTCTGCTGTGCCTGCAGCTCCCCAGACACCCCCCACCCTCACCCTCTGTCCTCTGCCGCCCACACTCTCACCCATGGGGCCTGCACAGGACATCCTGTGTAGATATGTCTGCCCTTTCCTTCCCACCCTGGCAGGTTTTGTCTTAAATGCACATCATCCCCTCATGCCCATCTCCGGTGCCAGGCCCTCCATGAAACGCCAGGGATAGGGTAACTCAGCTTCCCCGCTGAGTCCATGGGTAGCGCCCACGTCTGATGTTAGGTCATGGGGTCCCCTCCTGTGTCAGGTGGAGACACAGCTGAGCACTGAGCTCAGAGCACCTCCAACAGCTCACACCTGGGTTGAGGGTAGCTCCAGGGGCCCATGAGCTGAAGAGCATCGTGGTGGACAAGCCTGTGGCCACTGGGGTCAGAGGGCAGTCAGGGAAGGCCTGGGGCCTAGTCGCCTATAACTTTTCCAACATCGCACTGACCAGAGCCCAGGTGTACAGCGAGCTCTGTGAATCCTAAAAGTGTAGGGACAACCCGGCCAGCATGGCTCAGTGTTTGAGCATGAACCTATGAGCCAGGAGGTCATGGCTCAATTCCCAGTCAGGGTACATGTCCAGGATGCAGACACATCCCCAGTGTGGGGCATGCAGGAGGCAACCTACTAAGAATTCTCTCTCATCACTGATGTTCCTATCTCTCCCTTCCTCTCTGAAAATAACTAAATTTTTTTTTGAAATAAATACATAAAGACGTTGCAGATTTGTTTTGCAGAGGAGTCATATATGGAAGGTAACTGATCAATACTTCTCTCTCGCATAAATGTTTTTCTCTTCTCTCTCTCTCTGTCCTTCACCTTCCCTCTAAAACTGAATGAATATATCCTCGGGTGAGTATAAAGAAAACAATATCTATATCTATACCTTTATGACATCTACAAATACATCTACATCTTTATCTATACATCAATGAACATATTTTTAGGTGAGGATAAAGAAAAGAAGATCTATCTATGTCTATCTCCATCTCCATATCTATATCTAAACCATGTATAATAATAAAAGCATAATATGCTAATTAGGCCAGCAGCCCTTCCACATGAAACCATGGAGGCTGTGGGGGCTAAGCCTCTTGCACAAATTTCATGCATCTGGCCTCCAGTATGTCTACTGTATATCTATTGTTCATTGATTTATAAAGATGTAGATAAAGATCTATCTATGCCTATCTCCACAATTATATCTATATCTATATCTATATCTACATCTATATCATCTCTATCCCTATCCCAATCTCTATCTCTATCTCTATCTCTATCTCTATCTCTATCTCTATCTCTATCCCTATCTCTATCTCTATCTCCATCTCCATCTCCAGCTCTAGCTCCATCATCTCTGGAAGAAGACGCACATTGATGTTATCCCTAAGAGTCTCTGTTTGTGACACATCCTACTTCCTGACCTCCTGCAGCACAGCCCCTGCTGTGGAAGAAGCAGTCTCAGATCACAGTGACCAGGATGCCAAGGAGGGCCTGGTTCTCTGAGGGCACAGTCAGCACCTCCTTCCAGAGGAAGCCCCAGAGACCGGGACCCCCCTTACCCCTTGCCCTTTGTATGTGCAGACACCTCCCCTATGCAAATGTCCACACGGCCACCGGATACACACACAGTGGGTGTCCACTTAAATGCGGGGCCTCCTCACCCTGGAGAATACTTTCTGGGGGACGAGGACCTCACCTGCCAGACATGACTCCCCTGTGGCTCTTCCTCTTCCTGCTGTCAGCTCCCAGATGGGAGTGACTCGGGGCTGAGACGTGAGGAGATGGAGACTCTGCCTGTGAGCCCAGGACTCACTGTGTTCTCTCTGTCCCAGGGGCCCTGTCCCAGGTGCAGCTGCAGGAGTCGGGCCAGGACTGGTGACGCCCTCGCAGACCCTCTCCCTCACCGGCTCTGTCTCTGAATACTCCATCACAACCAGTGGTTCCTGCTGGGACCGGATCCGCCAGCCCCCAGGGAAGGGGCTGGAGTGGATATGTCGCATATGTTATGATGGGAGCACTGCCTATAGCCCCTTCCTCAAGAACCGAACCTTCATCTCCAGAGACACGTCCAAGTATCAGTTTTCCTGCAGCTGAGCTCCGTGACCACCGGGGACACGGCCGTGTTTTACTGTGGGAGATGCACAGTAAGGAGAAGTCAGTGTGAGCCCAGACACTCACCTCCCTGAGGAGGCAGCAGGACTGGGCTCCAGGGAGCATTCATAACCAGCAGGAGGTGGTTAAGACCCTCACAGGGCCCTGACCAGATGCAGTTGAAGCACTAAAGAAAGACAACATTTCCTGCTCTGCCTTAAATTAGTTTTGCTCCCAGGCTCAACCATAGAGCTCACAGGAAGCCCTGTCCTAGGTCTAGTTTCAGGGATTGTGTTTGTGAACAAAAAGGGGGCTCCGTCCTGAATCTGACAAAACTCAGTGACTGACAGGACCTCCCAGGAGGCTTTGATCACACATTCCTACCTGGGCAGTCGTGGGGGTGGGCACACCCCAGGCCTATGACTTCTTTACTGAAAGGCTCCTCTTTGCCTGAAGCACCCCGTCCATGGTTCCTGTGCCTCTGGGCTAACACACCTGTGACATCAGCATGATCACCCTCAGTAGAGCACCTCCTGTTTACTATCCTGGCACCCAGTCCCCGCCTTGCTCTCTCCCACCTCCATGTCCCTCCTCACCTTCCCTCCTGAACTCCAAATGCACAAACAACAGCTGCAAACGTTATTCTCTGGAGCATCGGAGGTCTCACTACCCTACAGTTGTTGACAGTTTGGCCCCAATAAAATCTTATAAACATTCCTTCATGTTTGGACATTTCTTACACCAATGTGTTGTCTTTTCTTGGTTTACCACACACGTTCACACACGTTTCTTCCCATGTGGAGAGGGAGGTGCACACAATTATAAACACCTGCTGCCTCCAAGTGATGGTGGTGATGACTCTAAAGAGTTCGCACCCTTTGGTGTGGGGATGACGCTCCAACCCCTGCACCCACAAGCCAGGCTCCATGTGTAAATGATGAAAACTCTCCCCTGTGAGAGGCTGGGAAACAGAGGGCTTTAACACACGAACAGCAGGGAAGTTGAGAG
Source organism: Lasiurus borealis (assembly GCA_004026805.1). NCBI lineage: Eukaryota > Metazoa > Chordata > Mammalia > Chiroptera > Vespertilionidae > Lasiurus > Lasiurus borealis. The sequence continues at coordinate 32,562 of PVJN01009476.1, forward strand.
AAATGTGTGCTTTCAGGACGCTGCTGTGCTTGTGAGAGTGGCAGCAGGTTAGAGGCGGAGGCTGCAGCCTCAGTGCCCAGCCCAGCCTCTCCTGCCTCCTCACAGGCATATTTTGGAGTTTTGTGGAGGATCTGGTTGTGAAAGACAACAAGGAGAATCTTTCATCATCAAAATAAAAGCATCATCCAGTGCAAATTCTTATTCCCAAACCCCAGAAAGGCAACATGGCCCACAACGAGCGAAGGAGAGCGAGAGGAAGCCCCATCCATGTGACTCTGGTGAAGCACCCCTGGGTCCTCATCAAAATCCAGGGAAGGAGAAATCTCATACCTGGAAGCTGCTCCCAAAGGAATGGGGTCAGGGTGATGGGTCTCACGAAAGGAGGGAGAGATAGAGAGAGGGTTGAGAGAAGAGCCCTTGTTCACAGTATCCTTGATTCCTTTCCCATCAGGGGTCGCCCCTAGGATGACCAGGTCAAGCATGCAGACAAAGGTCACAGCTGCAACTTATAGGCAGACTCCATGCAAATGGGGCTCTCCTCTTGCTCATAAAAGGGGGCCCTTGCCCAGCATGTTGGGGAGACACCCAGCACCCAAAGGCCTGAGACAGGACCCCAGCGGCTCCACCATGGACTTGGTGCCAAGCTGCGTTCTCCTCCTGATCATTTCTCAAGGTCATTGTCAGGAGTGGGGAGCGCTGAGCCTTGTGCCTGTGCCTGTTTGTGCTTCCATGTGATTCTAAGTCCCCTGTGTGTCTGTGTTTGCAGGTGTCCAGTGTGAGGTGCAGCTGGTGGAATCTTGGGAGGCGTGGTGCAGCCTGGGGGGTCTCTGAGACTCTCCTGTGCAGCCTCTGGATTCACCTTCAGTAGATACTGCATGAGCTGGGTCCGCCAGGCTCCAGGGAAGGGACTGGAGTGGATCGCATACATTTGTAGTAGTGACATAAACTACGCCGACTCTGTGAAGGGCCGCTTCACCATCTCCAGAGACAACGCCAAGAACTCGCTGTTCCTGCAAATGAGCAGCCTGAGAGCCGAGGACACGGCCGTGTATTACTGTGCGAGACACAGTGAGGGGAAGCAGTGTGAGCCCAGACACTAACCTCCCTGAGGAGGCAGCAGGGCTGGGCTGCAGGCAGCTCTCAGGACACCAGGGGGCGATCAGGGCCCACAGCCCAGAGAGCAGCCCCAGGAGCAGGAGCAGAGGGAGGGGAGGGAGGGGCCTTCCTGTTGGGCCCAGGGATTTCCTCTCAAGCTCTCAGCTGCCTCCAGGGAAGGCTCTTCTTTCTCACGTTCTCACTGCAAGACAATAGGGGGAAGGGCACCATGTAAACAGGTAACATGGCAGCAGGGAGCAGGGACTCTCCTTCTCCAAGTCTTTTATTTTATGTTTCTGTTTCTCTGCAAGGAGACCATCCTCAGGGCTCTCCTCATCCTGGGTTTGGGAAACGTTCCCACCAAGAAAGACCCCAGTCCCTGTGTGCTGACCTCAGGCCTCTACTCCCACCTCGACTCTTATAGGCCCACCTGTCCCTCCTTTTTCTGTCACGGACCCACCAGGGCCACGCCGACCAGCATCAGCTCAGGACCTTACATCACATCGCTCAGTCCTCCTTACCTGTTGGATGAAACACACAAGGGCTTTAATCTCACAGACACGAGTGGGTAGAACTGGTCTGTATTTTGAATTTGCAGAGTTTAAGAAAGTAATGCAGAATACATTGAGTAAGACTAACACTGTAGATTGATTATACATGGGTCAACTTCAGCAAGTCTGAGGAAACTCTCCAAAATGGAGCACAGAGTAAATTTTCCCCAAAATAGCCAGTGTCGGGAATGCAAGAGACCATAAAGCAGTCAAATAACTCCACATATAAAAATCTAAGCAACCAAGCATCCGAAGAACCAAATGACCATTTGAACAGTTGCTATGACATGCACTGACCACCAGGGGGCAATCACTCAATGCAGGTGCTGTCCCTTGGTGTTCAGTGCCCTCCCACAGTGTGAACACAACTCAGGTGACTGACAGACAGCAGGCTCAATGATGGTGATCACAGCTGTGGTGGCCCAATCCTCTCCTGTCTCTGCAGCAGCAGGTACTGAGTGATGGCAGGTGAGCAGGGCAGGGATGAGCTGGAGAGGGGTGGCATCCATGCCGAGCCCTTGATGTATTACCACATCCCTCAGGGACGTCAGACAGCTGGTTTTTGCCCGATCCTTATAGGCCCCAAAGGGGTCCCCAATTGTGAGAGGGTGCAGGCCAAGCTGACGGACACACCTGTGCATGAACTGGTGGACCTCACCTGTATCTTATACATGGAATTAAAATCCAAAGAGAGCAGAGAGGAGCACCAAGGAAAATATTTGAAGAAATTATGGCAAATAGTTGTTCAGAATTTGATGTAAAAAATAAAGACATCAATGAACACCAAAGTGCAATAAGAAGAATGGAAATAAACAACATTAAATCAAGGCACAGTGAACTCAAACTGGTAAAAAAGAAAAAAATGCCTAAGTCAGTAAAAAACAACCACCCATGAGTCAAGGAACAAGATGAATAAAAACATCAAAGGTCACATGAAAATCAACCAAAACCAGATGACAATGGAGTGGCGACTCAAAGAGCTGAAGAAACGCTGAGAAGTCATCGACGTAGAATTCAAAACTGGGTGAAATTACAAAATAGGAATTTTGTGAGATGCAGTGCATAGAGGGAAATGTACTGCATTAAATGCTTATGTTAGAAAAGAATAAAAATCTTTAAAGCAATCATCTCAGCCTCCACTTCGAAACATTGGAAAGGAGTGAGAACCAATTTGGGGGCAGAGATAAATGCATGTTCTCGATGCCTCCCACAACCACGTGAAATGCACAACTAAAATGGAGAACAACCATCATTCTGGAATAGGCAGGTAAAGAAGAAAGGGCATGGAGAGCTTTAGACAGGATGGAGGTGGGGAGCAAGATGAGGAGCAGCCTTGGAGTGAAGGCCTCTATGTGATTCAACCCGTCTCTGCTCAGTTGGCTCAGGTACCGACCCGGCAGCACGGACCATGCACTGACCGATGACACATCTGTGTGTGTAAGATGTGATGGGGAACACAACACGGAGATTCATGCAGTCTCAAATTAAAGCATCATCCAGTGCAAATTCTTATTCCCAAACCCACAAAGCAACATGGCCACCGCGGGTGAAGGAGAGCGAGAGGAAGCCCCATCCATGTGCCTCTGGGTGCAGCACCTCTATTTCTTCAAAGCAAGCTCAAGGAAGGACGATTGTCAATCCTGGAAGCTGCCCCCAAAGGAATGGGGTCAGGGTGATGGGTCTCAGGAAAGGAAGGAGGGAGGGTCAGGGCGGGACCCCTTGTGGCTAGCATCCTGCAGTCCTTTCCATCTATGGTCACCGCTAGAATGACAAGTTCAGGCATGCAGCCCAGTATCACAGCTGCACCTTATACGCAGACTCCATGCAAATGGGGCTCTCCTCTTTCTCATAAAGGGGGCGCTTGCCCGGCATGTTGGGGAGACACCCAGCACCCAAGCTCCTGAGAAAGGACCCCAGTGGCTCCACCATGAACTTCGTGCCAAGCTGTGTTCTCCTCCTGATCATTTCTCAAGGTCATTGTCATGAGTGGAGAGCGCTGAGCCCTGTGCCTGTGCCTGTTTGTGCTTCGAGGTGATTCTAAGTCCCCTGTGTCTCTGTGTTTGCAGGTGTCCAGTGTGAGGTGCAGCTGGTGGAGTCTGGGGGAGGCGTGGTGCGGCCTGGGGGGGTCTCTGAAACTCTCCTGTGCAGCCTCTGGATTCACCTTCAGCAGCTATGGCATGCACTGGGTCCGCCAGGCTCCAGGGAAGGGGCTGGACTGGGTTTCTGCTATTGGTACTGGTGGTGACACATACTACGCCGACTCTGTGAAGGGCCGCTTCACCATCTCCAGAGACAACGCCAAGAACTCGCTGTTCCTGCAAATGAGCAGCCTGAGAGCCGAGGACAACGGCCGTGTATTACTGTGCGAGACACAGTGAGGGGAAGTCAGTGTGAGCCCAGACACTAACGTCCCTGAGGAGGCAGCAGGGCTGGGCTGCCGGGAGCTCTCAGGACACCAGGGGGCTCTCAGGACACCAGGGGGCTCTCAGGACCAGTTCATGACCCAGATCAGGAGGAGGTGGAGAGTTGAGCAAAGACACCATTTCCTGCTCCATCTTAAAATAGTTTTGCTCCAAGGCTCAGCCACAGAAAGCCCTTTCCCAGGTCTAGTGTTAGGGATTGTGTTTGTGATAAAAAACGGGGCTCTGTGCTACAGAGAAAAGGGACCACATGCTAACCTGACAAGCTCAGGGGAGGCCCGCATGGCGGTTGTACAAACTCACAGAGACCTAACAGCCACAAAAGATGGTCTGGAAATTAAATATTTAACTACAAACAGGTTAAGGTGGGCAGTCATGTCCTAGGCCAGAATTTTCCCTACAAACATCAACTTAGATCTTTACTGAGCCCATTTGTCTTTTGCCTCTAAGATAACAGATTGGTGAAATGACTGGGTAACTTGTCACTTTCCTTTTCTTTCAAACCCCTCAGGGCACAACAAATGCACCAGGACAATCCCTCATTGTGATGGTTATCAAGTTCACCTTCAGCTGTTAATTATGTAAAACCATCCTGCATTCATCTCTGTAAAAGAAGCACCTGTCCATCATTTCACTTTTTCCCTATCCCAGAGGTCTCCCCGCTTTGCTATCTCTACCTCTTTAATCTATCACCGATGAAGGTCATGTAACCCACCTATGTCCCTCCTTTCATTGCAATGTTTAAACAGAGATGTAACCCGTCATTCTCCGGAGCATTATCTCAGGTTGTCGAGGTTCTGCTTCCCGGGATATCTCCACTGTTTGGCTCAAAGAAACTCACAAAATTCTTTACAGATCTAAATGTTTTTATTTTAACTGCTCTTTTTCGTGAGTGCGTGGTATTCTATGGTGTAGATGTAACACAGTTATGTAATCACCTGCTAATGGGCATTTAGGCTCTTTCCAGGATGCATTCTAAGAAGTGGGATTACTGGGTCAAATTGGTGACCCATTTTTATTTTTATATTTGAAATATATTTTATTGAATTTTCACAGAGAAGAAGGGAAAGGGATAGAAAGTGAGAAACATTGATGAGAGAGAGACATTGATCAGCCACCTCCTGCACACCCCCTACGGGAGATGTGCCTGCAACCAATGTATGTGCCCTTGACCAGAATCAAACCTGGGACCCCTTAGTCTGCAGGCAAATGCTCTATCCACTGAGCCAAACTAGTTCTGTCCCATTTTTAATTTTTGATGGACCTCCATATTGTTTACTATAATGGTTGCCCAGTCTGCATTGCTAATGGACCAATTCAACCGATGAACACAAGTAGACCCAGACACACAGAAGCATGAACAGACCCTGGAATCTCAGAGGGAAGGCAGGGAGAGTGTTTGCCTGTATGTCTTATCCAGGGACACAGACAATGGGGTGGTGAGGGCCGGGGAGGGAATGAAAGTGAACGGAAAGAGGATAATTGGGAGAAGAGGGGAACCTATGTAATACTTCAACATAAAGATTAGAAGAGAGAGAGAAAGAACCTCCTGGTCACTATCCTGGCACCCACTCCCCACCTTGCTCTCTCCCACATCCATGTCTCCTCACCTTCCCTCCTGAAATCCAAATGCACAAAGGCAGATGCAAACAGTTATTCTCTGGAGCATTGGAGGTCTTGCTCCCCAACAATTTCTGTCCGTTTGGCCCCAATAAAATCTTATAAAACATTCTCTACATCTTAGGACATTTCTTACATCAAAATATTGTCTTTTCTTCATTGACAGCATGCATTCATGCACTGTTTTTCTCCGATTGCAGAGGGAAAGTCACAGAGTTATAAAAACCTGCTCCTGTTACAGGATTTACCAGGCAACTAAGCACACACAGGAGAACCCGGAGATACAGGGAACACCTTCATCTGCAGATGCACCAGCCCCGTGGCTCAGGGGAGCCTGTGTCCACAGCCTGAGCGAGCCCCCATGGAGGAGGAGGCTTCCTCTTTATACCCTTTGGTGTCTTTGTCCCCAAATAAGGGTCAGATTTCCAGACCTCTGGGGGCTTTGCAGAAATCCCCATGTGCTGGGATGGGGCTGTGTGAACTCCCTGAGGCCCGGCCTGGCGCCAACACCAATAACCCTCGTGGCGAGGGGGTGGGGGATGTACGATTCTTGGCTTGAGGGTTCTGTAACAAGGGAGTGTTTACGAGAACAGAGCCTGCAAGACCAGGTCATTGAGGAGGGGGAAGTGACTAGACTCTAGGCTAACAGGAATGTGCATTGAGGACCCTGATTAACTCGGTACAGACTCAGCCTGCTGGTCTCCTGCATTTGTTCACCAATATCTTATTTTCCTCATCTCGACCTCCACAGGATGAATTCCAAGGAGTTCGCACCCTTTGGTGTGGGCACCGATGCTCCAACCACTGAGCCACAGCAGCCAGGGTTCATGTTTGCAATGATGGGAATTCTCCCAGATTGCGGGCTGGGAAAGCAGGGCTCTGGCACACGAACAGCAGGAAAGCTGAGAGACGTCTGTGGTTTCGGGGGGTTGTGAGAGTGACAGCAGGTGTGAGGCGGAGGCTGCAGGCACAGCGTCCAGCCAGCCTCTCCTGCCTTGTCACCTGTAGACGCTGGAGGTTTATAGGGGCAGGAATGGATTCAGGAGAACCGGGTAGAATTGGGCAACATGGTAAACCTGCTCTGTTGACCGTGATGGTTTTATTCTGATTAAAGAAGCACATGCTGGCCTGGCTGGCAGCCCCACAGGGGACCTGGGATTCACCTGGAAGCACAGCCCCTCCTCCCCACTGGGAGCTGCTGTTCTCCTGGAGAGAAGAACAACGTTGCTGCGGGAACAGAGCAGCAGCCCCTTGAAGATCCCATCTCTCAGCTCCCTGTCAATGGCTCCTTTGGCATGTCCTTGGCTCTTTCCACGTAATCTTCTGTCCTTTCACTCCACGTGAGCCGCGGCTTAAGGGCTGCAGAGCAGGTTTCTGTGAGTGACCTTCTACTCTCCATATTGCCAGGAGCCTAGGATTGAATGCCTCTATGTGACTCAACCCCTCTCTGCTCAATTGGCTCTGATACAGACCCAGCAGCACGGACCCTGCACTGACCGATGACACATCTGTGTGTGTAAGACGTGATGGGGAACACAACAAGGGGATTCATACAGTCTCAAAATAAAAGCTTCATCCAGTTCAAATTCTTATTCCCAAACCCACAAAGGCAACATGGCCACCGCGGGTGAAGGAGAGAAAGAGGAAGCCACATCCACACGCCTCTGGGGCAGCACCCCTGGGTCCTCATCAAACCCTGAGGAAGGAGGACTCTCAATCCTGGAAGCTGCCCCCAAAGCAATGGAGTCAGGGTGACGGGTCTCAGGAAAGAAGGGAAGTAGGGAAGGTCTTTATGGGACCCATTGCGGCCAGCATCATGGAGTCCTTTCCCATCTGGGGTGGCCCCTAGGATGACAAGGTCAGGCATGCAGCCCAAGGTCCCAGCTGCACCTTATATGCAGACTCCATGCAAATGGGGCTCTCCTCCTGCTCATAAAAGGGGGCCCTTGCCCAGCATGTTGGGGAAACACCCAGCACCCAAGCGCCTGAGACAGGACTCCAGAAGCTACACCATGGACTTGGTGCCAAGCTGCCTTGTCCTCCTGATCATTTCTCAAGGTGATTGTCAGGGGTGGGGAGCGCTGAGCCCTGTACCTGTGCCTGTTTGTGCTTCCATGTGATTCTAAGTCCCCCTGTGTCTCTGTGTTTGCAGGTGTCCTGTGTGAGGTGCAGCTGCTTGAGTCTGGGGGAGGCGTGGTGCAGCCTGGGGGTCTCTGAGACTCTCCTGTGCAGCCTCTGGATTCACCTTCAGTAGCTATGGCATGCAATGGGTCCGCCAGGCTCCAGGGAAGGGGCTGGAGTGGGTCGCATACATTAGTAGTGGTGGTAGCATATACTACGCCGACTCTGTGAAGGGCCGCTTCACCATCTCCAGAGACAACGCCAAGAACTCACTGTACCTGCAAATGAGCAGCCTGAGAGCCCAGGACACGGCCGTGTATTACTGTGCGAGACACGGTGAGGGGAAGTCAGTGTGAGCCCAGACACTAACCTCCCTGAGGAGGCAGCAGGGCTGGGCTGCAGGGGGCTCTCAGGACACCAGGGGGCACACAGGGCCCACAGCACAAAGAGCAGGCCCAGGAGCAGAGGCAGAGGAGGGGGGAGGGAAAGGCCTTCCTGTTGGGCCCAGGGATTTCCTCTCAAGCTCTCAGCTGCCTCCAGGGAACGCTCTTGCTCTTTCTTTGAGGCTCTAATTTCCTCCTTTCTCACTGCAGACCCCAGAGGAGGAGGTAACACCGCTCATGGCAGATGACATGTGCTTGAGTCTGGGGGAGGCGTGGTGCAGCCTGGGGGTCTCTGAGACTCTCAGACTCTCAGACTCTCACAACATGTTACTGTACATAGAGAACCCGAAACACTCGACCAAAAATCTACTGGATTTAAGAAACAAATTCGGTAATGTAGCACAATATGAATCGAACAGGGAAAGTCAATGGAATTTTTATTCACCAATAACGAATTCTCAGAAAGGGAAACCAGAACTACCATCTCATTTGCCATTGCATCAAAAACGTAATGATACTTAAGAATAAACTTAGCCAAGCAGGAAACAGACTTGTACTGAGAAAAATACAGGAGCTTAAATAGAGAAATAGAGGAAGACATAAACAAGTGAAAATTTTATACATTGGATTGGTATACTTAACATCATTAAAATGTCCATATTATCCAGAGCACTCTGCAGATTCAATGTAATCCCTATTAAAATAGCAACAGCATATATCACCGATCTACAACAAATACTCCGAAATATATATGTAACCAAAAAAGACCTCTCATGTAGCCACAGTCATCTTGAGAAAAAAGATACTTGTGGTGGGATCACAACACCAGATATCGAATTATAATCCAAACCCATGGTAATCAAAACGCCTTGGCACTAACACATGAACAGGCATATAAATCCATGGAACAGCACAGAGAACCCAGCAATGTATCCAAGCCATTGCACTCAATTATTGTTTGTCAAAGGGGGCAAGAGCATAAATGGAGTGAAAACAGTCTGTTCCATAAATATTGTTTGGAAAATGAACAGATAAATAAGCAAAATATAAAAAAATAAAGATACAATACATTAACATACACATACACAGGAGTAAATTCAAAATGGTTAAAAAATTTTAATGTAAGTAGAAAAACCGTAAAAATACTAGAAGGGTGCATAGGCAGCAAATCTGAAAAATCTGTGATAGCAATGTGTTTACAGATACATCTCCGAGCACAGAGGAAACTGAGGAGAATATAAAATGGGAAAATATCAGAATAAAACGTGTCTGCACAGCAAAGAAACCATCCACCAAATGAAAAGGTAGCTCACAGTTTGGGAGAACATATTTGGAAAGGGTACATGTGATAAAGGGTTAATATCCAATATGTATAGGAAACCCATACAACTTAACCAAAGGAAAACAAACAATCCAATTAAAGAATGGGCAAAGGAACTAAATCCACACTCCTCCTAAGGGACCATACAGACTGCCAAGAGATATAGGAAAAATGCACAGAGTCACTGACCCTCAGAGAGATGCAGATTAAAGGACAATGAGGTACCAGCTCACACCTGTCAGAATGGCTACCATCATTTGGTGGATGGTGGGAATGCAGGCGGGTGCAGCCACTGTGGAACACAGTACAGAGTTTCCTCAAAAAATTACAGATGGAACATGACATTTGACCCAGTGACCCCACTTTTAGGAATTTATCCAAAGCAATCAAAAAAGCTGTCAGAAACAATGGGGTGCAGGGGTTGCTATATTCACAGCAGCAGAGTTTGCAAGAGCTGAGATCTGGAAACAGCCCAAGTGCCTATGAGTAGCTGAGAGGATAAAAAGCTGTGGTACATTTGTGCCACGGAATCCTATGCAGCAGTGAAAGAGAAGGATCTCTGACCCTTTGGGACAGCATGGAGGAACCTGGAGAGTATCATGCTGAGTGAAGTAAGCCAGTCAGAGAAAGATAAGTATCACATGATTTCACTGATATGTGGAACCTGATGAACAAAATAAACGGAAGAAGAGATTGTATCCAGAGACCTGGAAGCCTGGAGCAGACTGGGGAATCTCACAGGGAAGTGGTGGTAGGTGGGTGGGTGTGAAGAAGTCAACCAACTAACTCCTCTGCATAGAGGCTTAATCCAGGGACACAGACAATAGGATGGTGAAGACCTGAGGCTAGAAGGTGTCAATGGGGAATAAAGGAAACACAAGTAATACCTTCAACAATAAATGTGTGATTTAAAGAAAAAAAAATTAGGACTTGGACCCTCGGAGTCCTCCTGCACATGGTACCTCTGTCACCATTTTCTCTCAGATGGGTTCAGACTTTAGCTATGAAATCCTCTGCCCCATGAATATGCAAAAGAGAGGAGGCAGACCAGGTTAAATATGGGTCAGTGTGTACCGTGAGGACATCCCCCACAACCACACCCTCCCCTACAGAATTGCTCCCAGCTCAGCCTCACCATGGACTGCAGCTGTACAACCCTCCTCCTGGTAGTCATGGCAACAGGTAAGGAGCTCCCATCCTGATTCAGGAGGGTCCAGGGAGAGTTCAGGGGTTCCACTCACTCCTGTCTCCTCCCACAGGTGTCCACTCCCAGGTGCAGATGGTGCAGTCTGGGGCTGAGGTGAGGAAGCCTGGGGCCTCCGTGAAAGTCTCCTGCAAGGCTTCTGGATACACCTTCACTGGCTACGGCATGCACTGGGTGGAACAGGCCCCAGGACAGGGGCTTGAGTGGGTAAGGTGGGTTAACCCTGGCAGTGGATACACAATCTATGCACGGAAGTTCCAAGGCAGAGTCTCCATTTCGGCAGACAAGTCCATGAGTACAGCCTACATGGAGCTCAGCAGCCTGAGAGCCGAGGACACAGCCGTGTATTACTGTGCAAGACACAGTGAGGGGAAGTCAGTGTGAGCCCAGACACTAACCTCCCTGAGGAGGCAGTGGGGATGGGGTGTAGGGAGCTCTCAGAAAACCAGTGGGCGCTCAGGGCCCACAGCACAGAGGGCAGGTCCAGGAGAAGGAGCAGATGAGGAGGTGGGTGAAGGGCCTTCTGTTGGGCCCAGGGAGTTCCTCTCAAGCTCTCAACTGCTTACAGGGAAGGCTCTTCCCTCTCATGTTCTCACTGCAGACAACAGGGAGGAAGGGCACTGTGTTTGCAGGTGACATGGCAGCAAGGAGTGGGGACTCTCCTTCACCAAGTCTTTATTTTCTGTTTCTCATTCTCTGCAAGGAGACCATCCTCAGGGCTCTCCTCGTCCTGGGATTGGGAAATGTTCTCACCAAGAGAGATCCCAGCCCAACCACAGCCCCTGTGTGCTGACCTCAGGTCCCTGACCCCCCCTTTCCCTCTCACAGGCCCACCAGGGCCACCATGACCAGGATCATCTCAGGACCTCCCAACATAGCGCTCCATCCTCCCTACCAGTTGGATGAAACACACAAGGGCTTTAACCTCACAGACAGGACTGGGTAGAACTCGTCTGTATTTTGAATTTGCAGAGGTTAAGAATGTAATGAATAATACATGGTGCAAGACTAACACTGCAGATTAAACATAGGCGAATTTCAACAAGTCTAAGGAAACTCTCAAAAATGGAACACAGAATCTATTTTCCCCAAAATAGCCAGTGTTGGGAATGTAAGAGACCATAACGTAGTCAAATAACGCTACATATAAAAGTCTAAGCAACCAAACATGAGAATACACAAATGATCATATGAACCATTGCTATGACATGCACTGACCACCAGGAGGCAAACACTCAATTAAGGTGCTGCCCCATGGTGGTCAGTGCCCTCCCACAGTGTGAGCACAACTCAGGTGACTGACAGACAGCAGGCTCAATGATGGTGATCACAGGTGTGGTGGCACAATCCTCTCCAGTCTCTGCAGCGCAGGTACTGAGTGATGGCAGGTGAGCAGGGTGGGGATGAGCTGCAGAGGGGTGGCATCCATGCTGACCCCTTGGTGCACTATCATATCCCTCAGGAACGTCAGACAGCCAGTTTCAGCCCAATCCCCACAGGCCCCAAAGGGGTCCCTAATTGTGAGAGGGTACAGGCCAAGCTGAGGGACACACCCGTGCATGAACCCGTGCCCCTCTCCTCTAGCTTATATATGGAATTGGAATCCAAAGAGAGCAGAGAGGGGCACCAAGGAAAATATTTGAAGAAATTATGGCAAATAGTTGTTCAGAATTTGATGTAAACAATAAAGACATTGAAGAACACCAAAGTGCAATAAGAAGAATGGAAATAAACAGCATTAAATCAAGGCACAGTGAAGTCAAACTGGTAAAAAAGAAAAAAATGCCTAAGTCAGTAAAAAAAACAACCACCCATGAGTCAAGGAACAAGATGAATAAAAACATCAAAGGTCACATGAAAATCAACCATAACCAGAAGACAATGGAGAGACGACTCAAAGAGCTGAAGGAACACTGAGAAGTCATCGATGTAGATTTCAAAACTGGATGAAATTACAAAATATGAATTTTGTGAGATGCAGTGCATAGAGGGAAATGTACAGCAAAATGATTATGTTAGAAAGAATAAAGATCTTTAAAGCAATCATCTCAGCCTCCACTTTAAAAAATTGGAAAGGAGTGAGAACCAATTTGGGGGCAGAGATAAATGCATGTTCTTGCTGCCTCCCACAACCACGTGAAATGCACAACTAAAATGGAGAACAACCATCATTCCAGACTAGGCAGGTAAAGAAGAAAAGGCATGGAGAGCTTTGGACAGGGTGGAGGTGGGGAGCAGGATGAGGAGCAGCCTTGGAGTGAAGGCCTCTATGTGATTCAACCCGTCTCTGCTCAGTTGGCTCAGGTACTGACCTGGCAGTATGGACCATGAACTGACCGATGACACATCTGTGTGTGTAAGATGTGATGGGGAACACAACAAGGAGATTTATGCAGTCTTAAAATAAAATCATCTTCCAGTGCAAATTCTTATTCCCAAACCCACAAAGCAACATGGCCACCGCTGGTGAAGGAGACCGAGAGGATGCCCCATCCATGTGCTTCTGGGTGCAGCCTCCATGGATCTTCAAAGAAAACTCAAGAAAGGAGGATTCTCAATCCTGGAAGCTGCCCCGTAAGGAATGGGGTCAGGGTGATGGGTCTCAGGAAAGGAGGGAGGGAGGGTCAGGATGGGACCCCTTCTGCCCATATCCTGAGTCTTTCATCTGGGGTCGCCCCTAGGATGACAAGGTTAGGCATGCAGCCCAGGGTCCCAGCTGTACCTTATAGGCAGACTCCATGCAAATGGGGCTCTCCTCCTGCTCATAAAAGGGGGCCCTTGCCCAGCATGTTGCGGAGACAAAAAGCACCCAAGCTCCTGAGGCAGGACCCCAGTGGCTCCACCATGGACTTGGTGCCAAGCTGCTTTCTCCTCCTGATCATTTCTCAAGGTCATTGTCAGGAGTGGGGAGCTGAGACCTGTGCCTGTGCCTGTTTGTGCTTCCATGTGATTCTAAGTTCCCTGTGTCTCTGTGTTTGCAGGTGTCCAGAGTGAGGTGCAGCTGGTGGAGTCTGGGGGAGGCGTGGTGCGGCCTGGGGGGTCTCTGAGATTCTCCTGTGCAGCCTCTGGATTCACCTTCAGCAGCTATGCCATGCACTGGGTCCGCCAGGCTCCAGGAAAGGGGCTGGAGTGGGTCGCATACATTAGTTATGATGGTAGTACCACATACTACGCCAACTCTGTGAAGGGCCGCTTCACCATCTCCAGAGACAATGCCAAGAACTCGCTGTACCTGCAAATGAGCAGCCTGAGAGCCGAGGACACAGCCCTGTATTACTGTGTGAGAGACACAGTGAGGGGAAATCATTGTGAGCCCAGACACTAACCTCCCTGAGGAGGCAGCAGGGCTGGGCTGCAGGCAGCTCTCAGGACACCAGGGGGTGCGCAGGGCCCACAGCACAGAGAGCAGCCCCAGGAGCAGGGGCAGAGGAGGGAGAGGGAAGATCCTTTCTGTAGGGCCCAGGGATTTCCTCTCAAGCTCTCAGTTGCCTCCAGGGAAGGCTCTTTCCTCTCCTGTTCTCACTGCAGACAACAGCGGGGAAGGGCACTGTGTTTTCAGGTGACATGGTGGCAGAGAGTAAGGGCTCTCCTTCACCAAGTCTTTTATTTTCTGTGTCTCTTTCTCTGCAAGGAGACCACCCTCAGGGCTCTCCTTGTCCTGGGTTTGGAAAATATTCCCACCAAGAAAGACCCCCCTGTGTGCTGACCTCAGGCCTCTACAGGCCCTCTTATAGGCTGACCTGCCCCTCCTTTCCCTGTCTCCGACCCAACAGGGCCACCCCGACCAGCATCATCTCAGGACCTCCCATCACAGCACTCAGTCCTCCCTCCCTGTTGGAAGAAACACACAAGGGCTTTGATCTCACAGACACGAGTGGGTAGAACTGGTCTGTGTTTTGAATTTGCAGAGGTTAAGAAAGTAATGCATAATACATTGAGTAAGACTAACACTGTAGATTGATTATACATGGGTCAACTTCAGCAAGTCTGAGGAAACTCTCCAAAATGGAGCACAGAGTAAAATTTCCCCAAAATAGCCAGTGTCAGGAATGCAAGAGATAATAAAGCAGTCAAATAACTCTCTATATCAAAGTCTAAGCAAGCAAACATCCGAAATATTAAATGACCATTTGAACAGTTGCTATGACATACACTGACCACCAGGGGGCAAACGCTCAATGAAGGTGCTGCCCATTGGTGGTCAGTGCCCTCCCACAGTGTGAGCGCAACTCAGGTGACTGACAGAGAGCAGGCTCAATGATAGTGATCACAGCTGTGGTGGCACAATCCTCTCCGGTCTCTGCAGCAGCAGGTACTGAGTGATGGCAGGTGAGCAGGGCAGGGATGAGCTGCAGAGGCGTGGCATCCATGCCGACCCCTTGGTGCACTACCACATCCCTCAGGGACGTCAGACAGCCATTTTCAGCCCAATCCCCACAGGCCCCAAAGGGGTCCCTAATTGTGAGAGGGTGCAGACCAAGCTGAGGGACACACCCGTGCATGAAGCGTGCCCCTCACCTCTAGCTTATACATAGAATTGAAATCCAAAGAGAGGAGAGAGGAGCACCAAGGAAAATATCTGAAGAAATTATGGCAAATAGTTGTTCAGAATTTGATGTCAACAATAAAGACATCGAAGAACACCAAAGTGCAACATTAAATAAACAACATTAAATCAAGGCACAGTGAAGTCAAACTGGTAAAAAAGAAAAAATGCTTAAGTTAGTAAAAAAAACAACCACCCATGAGTCAAGGAACAACATGAATAAAAACATCAAAGGTCACATGAAAATCGACCAAAACCGGAAGACAATGGAGCGACGACTCAAAGAGCTGAAGGAACACGGAGAAGTCATCAACATAGAATTCAAAACTGGATGAAATTACAAAATATGAATTTTGTGAGACGCAGTGCATAGAGGGAAATGTACAGCAGTAAATGCTTATGTTAAAAAAAATAACGATCTTTAAAGCAATCATCTCAGCCTCCACTTTAAAAAATTGGAAAGGAGTGAGAAGCAATTTGGGGGCAGAGATAAATGCATGTTCTCGCTGCCTCCCACAAGCACGTGAAATGCACAACTAAAATGGAGAACAACCATCATTCCGTACTAGGCAGGCAAAGAAGAAAGGGCATGGAGAGCTTTAGAAAGGGTGGAGGTGGGGAGCAGGATGAGGAGCAGCCTTGGAGTGAAGGCCTCTCTGTGATTCAACCTGTCTCTGCTCAGTTGGTTCAGGTACCGACGGGGCAGTACGGACCATAAACTGACCAATGACACATCTGTGTGTGTGTAAGATGCGATGGGGAACACAAGGAGATTTATGCAGTCTCAAAATAAAATCATCTTCCAGTGCAAATTGTTATTTCCAAACCCACAAAGCAACATGGCCACCGCGGGTGAAGGAGAGGGAGAGGAAGCCCCATCCATGTGCCTCTAGGTACAGCCCCCCTGGACCTTCAAAGCAAGCTCAAGGAAGGAGGATTCTCAATCCTGGAAGCGGCCCCCAAAGGAATGGGGTCAGGGTGATGGGTCTCAGGAAAGGAGGGAGGGAGGTTCAGGACGGGACCCCTTTTGGCCAGCATCCTGCAATCCTTTCCATCTGTGGTCACCCCTAGAATGACAAGGTAAGGCATGCAGCCCAGGATCACAGCTGCACTTTATATGCAGACTCCATGCAAATGGAGCTCTCCTCCTGCTCATAAAAGGGGGCCCTTGCCAGCATGTTGGGGAGACACCCAGCAACCAAGCGCCTGAGACGGGACCCGAGCGGCTCCACCATGAACTTGGTGCCAAGCTGCGTTCTCCTCCTGATCATTTCTCAAGGTCATTGTGAGGAGTGGGGAGCTGAGCCCTGTGCCTGTGCCTGTTTGTACTTCCATGTGATTCTAAGTGCCCCTGTGTCTCTGTTTGCAGGTGTCCAGTGTGAGGTGCAGCTGGTGGAGTCTGGGGGAGGCGTGGTGCGGCCTGGGGGGTCTCTGAGACTCTCCTGTGCAGCCTCTGGATTCACCTTCAGCAGCTATGACATGAGCTGGGTCCGCCAGGCTCCAGGGAAGGGACTGGAGTGGGTCACATTGATTAGTGCTCCTAGTGGTAGTACCACATACTATGCCGACTCTGTGAAGGGCCGCTTCACCATCTCCAGAGACAATGCCAAGAACTCGCTGTACCTGCAAATGAGCAGCCTGAGAGCCGAGGACACGGCCGTGTATTACTGTGCGAGAGACACAATGAGGGGAAGTCAGTGTGAGCCCAGACACTAACCTCCCTGAGGAGGCAGCAGGGCTGGGCTGCAGGGAACTCTCAGGACACCAGGGAGCAATCAGTGCCCACAGCACAGAGAGGAGTCCCAGGAGCAGGGGCAGAGGGAGGGGATGGAAGGGCATTCCTGTTGGGCCCAGGGATTTCCTCTCAAGCTCTCAGCTGCCTCCAGGGAAGGCTCTTCCTTCTCATGTTCTCACTGCAGACAACAGGGGGAAGGGCACCGTGTAAACATATGACATGGCATCAGGGAGCAGGGACTCTCCTTCTCCAAGTCTTTTATTTTATGTTTCTGTTTCTCTGCAAGGAGACCATCATCAGGGCTCTCCTCGTCCTGGGTTTGGGAAACGTTTCCACCAAGAAAGACCCCAGCCCCTGTGTGCTGACCTCAGGCCTCTACAGGCCCTCTTATAGGCTGACCTGCCTCTCCTTTCCCTGTCTCCGACCCAACAGGGCCACCCCGACCAGCATCATCTCAGGACCTCCCATCACAGCGCTCAGTCCTCCCTCCCTGTTGGAAGAAACACACAAGGGCTTTAATCTCACAGACACGAGTGGGTAGAACTGGTCTGTATTTTGAATTTGCAGAGGTTAAGAAAGTAATGCAGAATATGTTGAGTAAGACTAACACTGTAGATTGATTATACATGGGTCAACTTCAGCAAGTCTGAGGAAACTCTCCAAAATGAAGCACAGAGTAAATTTTCCCCAAAATAGCCAGTGTCAGGAATGCAATAGATAATAAAGCAGTCAAATAATGCTCTATATAAAAGTCTAAGCAACCAAACATCCGAACAACCAAATGACCATTTGAACAGTTGCTATGACATGCACTGACCACCAGGGGGCAAACACTCAAAGCAGGTGCTGCCCCTTGGTAGCCAGTGCCCTACCACATTGTGAGCACAACTCAGGTGACTGTCAGACAGCAGGCTCAATGATGGTGATCACAGCTGTGGTGGCACAATCCTCTCCGGTCTCTGCAACAGCAGGTAGTGAGTGATGGCAGGTGAGCAGGGCAGGGATGAGCTGGAGAGGCGTGGCATCCATGCCGACCCCTTGGCGCACTATCACATCCCTCAGGGACATCAGACAGCCAGTTTTGGCCCGATCCCCACAGGCCCCGAAGGGGTCCCTAATTGTGAGAGGGTCAGGGTGATGGGTCTCAGGAAAGTAGGAAGGGTGTGTCAGGACGGGAGCCCTTGTGGCCAGCATCCTGCAGTCCTTTCCATCTGGGGTTGCCCCTAGGATGACAAAGTCAGGCATGCAACCCACAGTCCCAGCTGCACCTTATATGCAGACTCCATGCAAATGGGGCTCTCCTCCTGCTCATAAAAGGGGGTCCTTGCCCAGCATGTTGCGGAGACACCCAGCACCCAAGCTCCTGAGACAGGACTCCAGCGGCTCCACCATGGACTTGGTGCCAAGCTGCCTTCTCCTCCTGATCATTTCTCAAGGTTATTTTCAGGAGTGGGAAGCGCTGAGCCTTGTGCCTGTGCCTGTTTGTGCTTCCATATAATTCTAAGTTCCCTGTGTCTCTGTGTTTGCAGGTGTCCAATGTGAGGTGCAGCTGGTGGAGTCTGGGGGAGACGTGGTGCAGCCTGAGGGGTCTCTGAGACTCTCCTGTGCAGTCTCTGGATTCACCTTCAGCAGCCATGATATGCACTGGGTCCACCAGGCTCCAGAGAAGAGGCTGGACTGGGTTTCTGCTATTGGTACTGGTGGTGGCACATACTACGCTGACTCTCTGAAGGGCCGCTTCACCATCTCCAGAAACAATGCCAAGAACTCTCTGTACCTGCAAATGAGCAGCCTGAGAGCCGAGGACACGGCCGTGTATTACTGTGCGAGAGACACAGTGATGGGAAGTCAGTGTGAGCCCAGACACTAACCTGCCTGTATGAGGATATCAGATCAGCAGGGGGCCCTCAGGGTCCCTGAACACAAGGACCATCCCAGCAGCAGGTGCAGTGGGAGGTTAGGGCTGTTTCCTGTGTGGTTTCCTTCTCATGTCACAGTTTCCTTCAGGGAACCACTGGGTCCTGATCCTGCAGTGACCTCTGAGACTCTGAGTGAGAAAAGTATGTTGTGCAGAGAAACAACTTTCTCATGTGGCTAAACCACTGAAATTTTCTTTTGGAAACTCTTTTGTCCAAATAATTATAATCAAATCTTATGACTCTCATCACCTAAATCCAACCAGAGGCTCTGTGTACTCAACAGTGCAGCTCAGCCCCTCAGAGTTCAGGTCCCAGGCAGCCAGCAGGACATGAGCACCAGAGTCATGTGACCACAAAACTAGAGAAGAAAGACCTTGAGCGTGAAGATCATTGGCCTGTCATGGTGCTCATAGTAACAAGTGTAGGTGACAGTCGGCAGATGGATAGGGACCCACACCAGCTTGGTACAAATGTCCAGGGTGTTAACAAATACACACCACAGTATGTGAAATGTTAATTCCACAAGTAACTACATCTCTGAGGAGCACAGGAAAGGCCTCCAGGAAGCCAGACCAGCTCTGATGGAGCCAGGAAAGGAGGCTGGCTCAGGGCATGTATTTTGGTGAGGTGGAGGCGGAGGGAGGAATTCTGCTTCCAGAGGCCTATGTGGGTTCAACCTCTTAGTGACAAATGGAGACAAGACCAATATTTCGGTCAGATTCCCATGTGGGGCAGATGGAGAAGAGGCTGGGAATGAGCCATACGTTGTCAGCATTCAAATGTAATGTAATATAATGTCTGGCCAGCTATTTTCCTCAAACATTTTAATATATGACCAAAAATGTTGTTGATAACAAATGTGTCTGCAGGAATGAGTGCGAGAACAATGATAAGAACAATGGTGTTTGATGAGGATGATGGTGTTGATGATGGTGTTGATGGTGATGGTGGTGATAAGGAAGATGATGGTCTTGATGACAAGGATGGAGTGAGACAGGGGTCCTGGTCCAATGAAAGGAAGGCTCCTCATACACACACACCATCACCATGGCGCCTGCAGTGAGGAGAGTCCACCCTTCCCTGTCAGTGTTGAGAGACTTCATAGAAGGGACACAAATGAATTGTGCAGCTTGAGGAATCCATGGTGAGACCAGACCAGGAATGACCCTAAAGGTGTCCAAGTGGGAATACCTTGGACCTGGGAAAGGGTCACCTTCTAGAACAGAGACACTGTGAGAATGTGCATGTAGGAAACAGAGGTCCCTTTCCCACCAGTTTGCATTGACAGGTCCTCATTTCCCTTGATCCCTGCCTGAATGACCTTTAACATTTCTACTTCAATCAACTCCTGCTCATCATTATTCAGGTGTTTCCTACGATGATGCGAGGTGTCTCTATGATGCCCTGCACTTCCTTCTGGGCCTTCACTGAAGGCTGCTTTAAACCCACATGTCCAGTAGCTCCCTGTCCATGAACATCAGGCACGTTTCTGTCATGTGACTCAAATCAAGCCCAGCTTCCTCCCCTCCCCCAGTTCCACAGTCACGTACACATTTATGGGTAGTTTCCCAGCAGTGCTCCCCTCTGGTCCCAGAACCTGGTCCATTCCCTGTGGCTGCTGTAGACAATCCACATGAGCGATGGAGGCACACCATTTTCTGGGAAGTTCTTGCAAAATCACCCAAAACAGAACACGTGAAAGAAAATCATGATGTTATACTTTAATAAAATAAAAACATTTTCCCCACCAAATATTCCAACAAGTTAATTTAACGACAATATTAGCAAGAGAATAACTATCTGAATCTGTGCCTGATGGGACAATGTGTGCTTTGCACATTAAGGTTGTGGAATGTTATGGGAGAACTCCCAGCATCCTCAGGGACAGGGCAGAGGGAGGCTGGGATTGAGGAATTCCTTACAGGGTTGAAGTTCCTTTTCCTGTGAGAAAATATATGCTAGGAATTCTCCAATCCTCCTCCCTCTGAACCCCAACATCACTGATAACACTAGACTGTGGAACCAGGTCACGTAACAGGCTGCCATATCATTGAAAATACAAGAGATTCTCCATGGTACACATGCATAGTCACTGCTTTTCTTCCTAATATTCTCTCCAGGTTAAAATTTGATTACCTCCTGAAGTGATTAGCTTGGGATTTCTGCAATATGCAATGGGCTTGCATCACGGCAGAGTTTTTACAGTGTATTACCCTATATAGCAAGAGCTCAATATGCTAAGTGTCTGGTGTACCCGTCAGCTGTTCAATAAAGCAATGAAAGCAGAATATGCCAATGATGGACTAGAGCTGCTCAACTTCTCACATTGACATGCAATGACCACCAAGGAGCAGAGGCTCCAACCGGTAGGTTAGCTTGCTACTGGGTTTTGACACATCAGGATTGACCAAGATAATCCAGACATGCTTCGGAGCCCTCCCCCAGTACCTTTATCCTCCCCGATTGGCCAATCTCCAATGTCTCTCCCAGCCCCAATTGTGATCTGGTGGGGTCTCTTGGCGTGGCCTGTGCCCTCTCACCATCTGGGACCCTTCGGGGGTTGTTGAACTGCAGGTTTTGGCCCAATACTACAAGCCAGATCAAGGGATCCCACTAGTGCACCAATGAGTGCGCTGGGCCTCTAGTAACACAATAAAAGTTTCCAACATCAAGAATCTAGGGTTTCCCTTTTATTTCTGCTTTGGTGGTAGTTACTCAGATGAAAGTGAATACAGACCTCAGACCCTCTATTTATAAGGAAAAGGCTACCCCACATGCAAATTTCTGTTCATGCTGCAGGTACATCCTCCCCGGGGCTGAGCAGGCTCACAGCTCTCTCCTCACTCAGGGCTGAGGTCTCAGGAAGGCAGAGCTGTGGTCGAGAAGATGATGAGATTGCTGGGCCTTCTCCTGTCCCTGCTGACAGCCCCCCAAGGTGAGGGTCTCAGGGGTCAAGCAGGGGTCATGGGGTGGCTGTGACTACAGGTGACTGACAGTACTGATGTTCCTTGTCCCCAGGTGCCCTGTCCCAGGTGCAGCTGCAGGAGTCGGGCCCAGGACTGGTGCCACCCTCGCAGACCCTCTCCCTCACCTGCACAGTCTCTGGATTCTCTCTGACAAGCTATGATGTAAACTGGATCCACCACCCTCCAGGAAAGGGGCTGGAATAGGTTGGGGCTATATGGAATTATGGAGGTACGGACTATAACCCAACACTGAAATCCCGCCTCAGCATCACCAGAGAAACGTCCAAGAGCCAAGTTTACTTAAAACTGAACAGCCTGAGAGCCGAGGACACGGCCGTGTATTACTGTGCGAGAGACACAGTGAGGGGAAGTCAGTGTGAGCCCAGACACTAACTTCCCTGAGGAGGCAGCTGGGCTGGGCTGCAGGAGGCTCTCAGGACACCAGGCAGTCGCTCAGGGCCCACAGCACAGAGAGCAGCCCCAGGAGCAGAGGCAGAGGAGGGGAGATTAAGGGCTTTCCTGTTGGGCTCAGGGATTTCCTCTCAAGCTCTCAGCTGCCTCCAGGGAAGGCTCTTGCTCTTTCTCTGAGGCTCTAATCCCCCTTTCTCCCTGCAGACCCCAGAGGAGGAGGTAACACCGCTCATGGCAGATGACATATGGGTGGTGATGGGGAGTCTCCTCACATGATACTGTACATAGAGAACCCAAAACACTGAAGGAAAAAAACTATTCAATTAAGAAATGAACTTGAATGGGAGGTGGGGGATAATGGGGTATTAAGGAACACCTATCTAATACCTTAATCAATAAAACAAATTTTAAAAATGAATTCAATAATGTAGCAGAATATGAAATCAAGAGGGAAAGTCAATGGTACTTTTATACACCAATAATGAATTCTCAGAAAGGGGAGCCAAACCCACAATGCCATTTACCATTTCATCAAAAACATTAAGATAATTAAGCGTAAAGTTAGCCAAGCAAGTAAAAGAGTTGTACTCAGAAAATACAGGATATACAGTGGAAAACTACTGTGATCATGGATTGTTAAAGTTAACATCATTAAAATGTCCATATAACACAAGGTACTCAACAGATTCATGTAATCCCTATTAAAATAGCAACAGCATATTTCAGAGATCTACAGCAATTACTCCAAAAATTTATATGGAACCAAAGAAGACCCTAATTAGCCACAGCCATCTCAAGAAAGAAGAAAATAGTGGAGGGATTCCTATACCAGATATGGAATTATACTCCAAAGCCATCATAATCAAAACAACTTGGTACTGGCAAGAGAATAGGCAAATATATCCTTAGAAGGAAACAGAAAACTTAAAAATCTACCCAAATCATTGCGTTCAATTAATATTTTAAAAAGGAAGCAAACCAGCATACAATGGAGTCAAAATAGTCCTTCAATTAGTATTGAACCGTTAAAAACTTAAATGTAAATGGGGAAACCATAAAAACCATAGGCAGCAAAATCTGAGACATCTCTCATAGCAATGTGTTTACAGATACATCTCCCAGGACAGAAGAAACTAAGGAGAAACTAAACAAATGGGAAAACATCAGAATAAAACATGTCTGCACAGCAAAAGGAACCATCAACCAAATTCAAAGGGAGCCCACAGTATGGGAGAAAACATTTAGCAAGGGAAGGTGTGATAAAGGGTTAATATTCTAAATATATAGGAAACCCACACGACTTAACCAAAGGAAGACAAGCAGTTTAATTACAGAATGGACAAAGGACCTAAATACACACTTCTCCTAAGACAGAAATGGACAAACTCATTAGTCAATGGAGCCAAATATCAACAGGACAAAGATTGACATTTCTTTTGAGAGTGAAATTTTTTAAAGTTAAATTTCTTCTAATGCCACTTCTTCAAAATAGACTCACCCAGGCCGTGCTATCTTGTGGAAGAGCCACGCTCAATGGGCCAAAGAGCTGCATGTGGCACTCGAGCCCAGGTTTGTCAAGCACTGTCCTAAGGGAACTATAGACTGTCAAGAGACATAGGAAAAATTCCCAGAGTCACTGATACGCAGAGAGATGCAAATTAAAGGACAATCAGGTAGCAGCTCAGACCTGTCAGAATGGCTGCCATCAGCAAATCAACAAATGACAAGTGCAGGTCAGGGTGTGGAGCAAAGGGCACCCTAGTGCACTGCTGGTGGGAAAGCAGGAGGGTGCAGCCACTGTGGAACACAGTATGGAGTTTCCTGAAAAAATTACAGATGGAACATGACATTAGACCAGCGATCCCACTTTTAGGAATTTATCCAAAGCAACCAGAAAACACAGTCAGAAACACTGTACGCACCCCTATGTTCATAGCAGCACAGTACGCAATAGTTGCGATCTGGAAACACCCCATGTGCCCATGAGTAGCTGAGTGGATAAAAAGCTCTGGTACATTTGTGCCACGGAATCCTATGCAGCCGGGAAAGAGAAGGATCTCTGATCCTTTGGGACAGCATGGAGGGACCTGGAGAGTA
Organism: Lasiurus borealis; assembly: GCA_004026805.1. NCBI lineage: Eukaryota > Metazoa > Chordata > Mammalia > Chiroptera > Vespertilionidae > Lasiurus > Lasiurus borealis. Next base: position 56,951 of record PVJN01009476.1, read on the forward strand.
TCATGTTGAGTGAAGTAAGCCAGTCAGAAAAAGACACATATCACATGATCTCACTCATATGTGGAACCTGATGAACAAAATAAACTGATGAAGAGAATGGATCCAGAGACCTGGAAGCCTGGAGCAGACTGGGGAATCTCAGAGGGAAGTCATGGTAGGTGGGTGGGTAGGAAAAGGTCAACCAACTAATTCGTACGCATAGAGGCTTAATCCAGGGACACAGACAATAGGATGGTGAAGACCTGGGGTAGAAGGGGTCAATGAGGGATAAATGGGGACAAGAGTAATACCTTCAACAATAAATGTGTGATTTAAAGAAAAAAGAATTAGGACTTGGAAGCTCGGACTCCTCCTGAACATGGTCCCTGTGTCACCACCTTCTCTCACATGGGGTCAGACTTCAGCTATGAATACTCTACCTCATTAATATGCAAAAGAGAGGAGTCAGACCAGGTTAAATATGGGTCAGCCTGTGCCCTGAGGGCATCCCCCACAGCCACACCCTCCCTTACAGAGGTGTTCCCAGCACAGCTTCACCATGGACTGCAGCTGGACAACCCTCCTCCTGGTGGCCATGGCGACAGGTAAGGGTTCCCGTCCTGGTTAAGGAGGGTCCAGGGAGAGTCCAGGGGGTTCCACTCACTCCTGTCTCCTCCCACAGGTCCCCACTCCCAGGTGCAACTGGTGCAGCCTGGGGCTGAGGTGAGGAAGCCTGGGGCCTCCGTGAAGGTCTCCTGCAAGGTTTCTGGATACACCTTCACTGGTTACTACATGAACTGGGTGCGACAGGCCACAGGACAGGGGCTTGAGTGGGTGGGAAGGGTTAACCCTAGCAATGGAGGCACAAACTACGCACTGAAGTTCCAAGGCAGAGTCTCCATAACAGCAGACAAGTCCATGAGCACAGCCTATATGGAGCTCAGCAGCTTGAGAGCTGAGGACACGGCCGTGTATTACTGTGCGAGAGACACAGTGAGGGGAAGTCAGTGTGAGCCCAGAAACTAACCTCCCTGAGGAGGCAGCAGGGCTGGGCTGCAGGGGTCTCTCAGGACACCAAGGGGCACTCAGGACCAGCTCAGGAACCAGATCAGGAGGAGGTGGAGAGCTGAGCAAAGACACCATTTCCTGCTCCATCTTAAAATAGTTTTGCTCCGAGGCTCAGGTCACAGAAAGCCCTTTCCCAGGTCTAGTATTGGGTATTGGGTTTGCGATAAAAAACTGGGCTCTGTGCTACAGAGAAAAGGGACCACATGTTAACCTGACAAGCTCAGGGGAGGCCTGCATGGCCGTTGTACAAACTCATAGAGACCTAACAGCCACAAAAGATGGTCTGGAAATTAAATATTTAACAACAAACAGGTTAAGGTGGGCAGTCATGTCCTAGGCCAGTGTTTTCCCTACAAACATCAACTTAGATCTTTACTGAGCCCATTTGTCTTTTGCCTCTAAGATAACAGATTGGTGAAATGACTGGGTAACTTGTCACTTTCCTTTTCTTTCAAACCCCTCAGGGCACAACAAATGCACCAGGACAATCCCTCATTGTGATGGTTATCAAGTTCATCTTTAGCTTTTAATTATGTAAAACCATCCTGCATTCATCTCTGTAACAGAAGCACCTGTCCATCATTTCACTTTTTCCCTATCCCAGAGGTCTCCCCGCTTTGCTGCCTCCACCTCCTTAATCTATCACCGATGAAGGTCATGGAACCCACCTATGTCCCTTCTTTGATTGCAATGTATAAACAGAGATATAACCTGCCATTCTCTGGAGCATTATCTCGGGTCGTTGAGGTATCTCGCTTCCCAGGATATCTCCACTGTTTGGCACAAAGAGACTCACAAAATTCTTTACAGGTCTAAATGTTTTTACGTTAAGAGTTCTTTCTTTTTCACGGCTGCATAGTGCTCCATGGTGTAGATGTACCACAGTTTTCCTGTGCTGAAGGCACTTAAGCTGTTTCCAAAGCTTAGTGTTTGTAAATTGTGCTGCTATGAGCATAGAGGTGCATGCATTCTTTCTGAGGAGTGCTTTGGGTTCCTTAAGATGCATTCTAAGAAGTGGGATCACTGGGTCAGATTGGAGTATCATTTTTAGTTTTTGATGGAACTCCAAATTGTTTACCATAATACCTGCCCCAGTCTGAATTTCCAATGGACCAACTCAACTGATGAACAAAAGTAGACCCAGAGCCATAGAAGCATGAACAGACCCTGGACCCTCAGAGGGATGGCAGGGAGGGTGGGTGGGACACAGCCCATGGACGTGTCTGTGTATGTGCCTCACCCCGGGACACAGACAATGGAATGATGAGGGCCAGGGAAGGGAATGGGATTGAGCGGGAAAAGAATAATGGGGGAAGAAAGGGACCTATGAAACACTTTCAACAATAAAGATTAGAAGAGAGAGGGGGGAGGGGACCTCCTGGTCACTCTCCTGGCACCCAGTCCCGCCTTGCTCTCTCCCACCTCCATGTCACTCCTCACCTTCCCTCCTGAACTCCAAATGCACAGACGCAGCTGCAAAGGGTTATTCTCTGGAGCATTGGAGGTCTTGCTCACCAACAGTTGTCGACAATTTGGCTCCAATAAAATCTTATAAACATTCCTTCGTGTTTGCACATTTCTTACACCAACGTGTTGTCTTTTCTTTGTTTATCACACACATTCACAAACGTTTCTTCCCATGTGGAGAGGGAGGTGCACACGATTATAAACACCTGCTATCTCCACGTGATGGTGGTGGAGACTCTAAAGAGTTCACACCCTTTGGTGTGGGGATGACACTCCAACCGCTGCATCCACCAGCCAGGCTCCATGTGTACCTGATGGAAACTCTCCCCTGTGAGAGGCTGGGAAACAGGTTTTGCACAGGAACAGCAGGGAAGCTGAGGGAAATGTGTGCTTTGGGGAGGCAGCTGTGCTTGTGAGAGTGGCAGCAGGTTAGAGATGGAGGCTGTGGCCACAATGTTCAACTGGCCTCTCCTGCCTCCTCACAGCCATATGTTAGGGTTTTGTGGAGGATCTGATTGTGGAAAACAACAAGAAGGATCTTTCAGCTTCAAAATAAAAGCATCATTTAAAGAAAATTCTTTTAAAAATATATTTAACTGATTTTTTCATAGAGGAATATAGAGTTAGAAATATCTATGAGAGAGAAACATGCCCTACAGGGGATGTATCCACAACCAAGCTACATTCCCTTGACCAGAATAGAACCTGGGACCTTTGAGTCTGAAGGCCAACAGTATCCACTGAGTCAAACCACTTAGGGTTCAGTGCAAATTCTTACTCCCATATCCGAGAAAACAACATGGCCTATGGCGGGAAAAGGAGAGTGAGAAGAAGCCCAATCCATGTACCTCTGGGGGAGCACCCCTGGGTCCTCATCAAAACCCCAAGGAAGGAGGAATCTCACTCCTGGAAGCTGCTCCCAAAGGAATGGGGTCAGGGTGATGGGTCTCAGGAAAGGAGGGAGGGAAGATGAGTCAGGAATGGACCCCTTAAGACCAGCATCCTTGAGTCCTTTCCCATCTAGGGTAGCCCCTTGGATGACAAAGTCAGGCATGTACTCCAGGGCCACAGCTGCACCTTATAAGCAGACTTCATGCAAATGGGGCTCTCCTCCTGCTCATAAAAGGGGGCCCTTGCCCGGCATGTTGTGGAGACACCCAGCACCCAAGCATCTGAGACAGGACCCCAGCGGATCCACCATGGACTTGATGCCAAGCTGCGTTCTCCTCCTGATCATTTCTCAAGGTCATTGTCAGGAGTGGGGAGCGCCGAGCCCTGTGC